>PVKS010000354.1:0-38883 GCA_004027875.1 Aplodontia rufa | reverse complement strand
CAGTTTCTTTTAGAATTTCAGGGCTGGGTGCATTGGGACATGTCTATAATCCCAGAGGCTTAGGAGGTTGAGGTTCACAAGTTCAAAGTCAGCCTCAGCAACTTAGCGAGGCCCTGAGCAACTTAGCTAGACCTGTGTCAAATTAAAAAAATAAAAAATAAAAAAATAAAAAGCTGGGGACATGGCTCAGTGGTTAAGTGCCCATGGGTTCAATCCCTGGTACCGGGAGGGGGGTGCGGGAAGGGTGTGAACTTTTTATATTTTATCAGAAGGGGGCATGAATAAGAGCAGTTGGAAAATGTATACCTGCTTGACTGGTTACCTTTACTTTTCCTGTACAGTTACTGAGTTTTTGTTCTTCCTGTAGTTGTGTTCTGCTTCTAACTCATTTTCTAAGCCAAACCCTCTTCCCTAATTGGTTCGTCTTCCTCAAGCCCAGTAGCCAACCGTTGAAGCTTTTCTTAAAATCTAACCCTTCTTGGAGACTCAACCTTAACAAGGTAACTGTTCCATTCAGGCCCCACCCTGTTTAGAGAGTCATCTCCCATGACTTACTCTTCAATTATTACTCTGCTGCATTTATTTAAGGTAAATGCTTTTGACTATTTCGTGTTTGTTCAGTTAGTTTGGTAATCCTTTGGACAGATTTATTGTTTTTATTTATATTAGGTGTCGGCAACTAGAAGTCAGAGACCATGTTTGTTTAAATAACTCTCTATTGTACCTAGCACAGTTCTTGGTACAAACAGGCATTTGATAAATGCAGACATTGATTGTAGTGTTTGCTAGTTTCTAAAGGGTGTGTGAGGACCAGATTTCCACCAGAGAAACCCTCGGCATGTTTTCCTAGTAAATGCCGTTGGCTCCACTGAGCTGGCTGCCCTATTCTGTTCTCCATCCATCTGGCTGCCAGCCATCTGCTCTGAGTCCCCAACTCCTGAGGAAACCTGGACCAAGCAGGCTCCCTGTCCCTGCTGCCCCACGTGCTCGGCAGCTCTTGTCAGGGGCTTAGCACTCTGTGGCTGGTGGCAAGGAATCCCATTGGTACAGTAAGCTTGTGCATAAGCTCTAGGTAGCATTTTCCAAGCTTATTAAAATTCTTACATGTGTACAGCTTGACTTCTTTAAGCCTGGGCTAATTTATTGGGCTTGAACATGTGGCTTAAAGTACTTGAGTGGTGTTGCCTCAGGCCCTGCCCATGAGTCAGTCCTCCAGCACTTCTCCAACCTTGCACTCTGGACCACTTTCAGAAGTAGGGGAGGGGAAGCTTGCAGGACATCCTTGATTAATTGACATTATTCACTGGGACATTTCTTTCATAACTACCCCCTCCAGCCACCCCTTCACCCAACTTTTAGGAAAAAGAAGCAGATAGATGCTGAGAAAATCAATTGGTGTCAGGGAACGTATTTAGAGAACCAGCACTGAAATTATATCCTGGGGTCAATTTTCCAGCAGTGTCCCGTGACTTCCTGTAATGGCACTGATGCTAAGACAACTGTTACTGCAGTCCAGCCAGAGACAGCCAGGAGCATGCCTCTATTTGAATAAGTTGGCTTTATCGCTCAATGCAGTGAGGGAGAGCACACCCCATAGGGAGCCGAGGGGCATTTCAGGAAAGATGCAAAGACTCGGGACACGATTTGGGCTTGTGCTAGGTGATTTTGGAGAGTGTTGAAGGAATCAGGACTTTGCTCTGGATTGGGTGCTGCCTGCAATAGATAATTCTATGATGCAGCATTTAAATAAATCTTACCTATGGGAGAACAAAGGTGAGGCCAAAGCTGAAATTGGAAAAGA
Source organism: Aplodontia rufa (assembly GCA_004027875.1). Taxonomy (NCBI): domain Eukaryota; kingdom Metazoa; phylum Chordata; class Mammalia; order Rodentia; family Aplodontiidae; genus Aplodontia; species Aplodontia rufa. Next base: position 37,082 of record PVKS010000354.1, on the reverse strand, counting down.
AGCAGTAGTTACTCATTAGCTGGGAAAGGGGATGTTTCGTATTTTGTGGCTTGGATAGCATTCATGTTTTGTCTGTGTTCAGATATCATTACAGAGTGGTCTATTTGTGTCCAATCTATCCTGGTTACAGAGGGGCTCTGTCTGCTGTTGTGTTCAACAGGAGAGCACTGAGGCCTACTTCATGGTTTTAGTCCAGCACCCAGACACAGGAGCTGCTTACCACCCATGTTTAGGGTAGTGATTCCCTGGCACTGACAGATTCTCACTCATCTTTCTGAAAAGCCGCTGTCTTTTTAATTGTAGCAACAGCATAATATTGAAATAGAATGGTATGAATTAAAAAAAAAATCGCATTATATCTGCTTTTATTTTTTTACTGTTTTCTTTTAGTCTTTCTACATCAGTATAATTTATTCACAATGTGGCAGTTGTATTGTGTGTAAATTTGTAAAAATTAGTTTAATTTTTATCTTAAAAGTAATACTCATTAATTTACCAAATATTTCTTAAGCATCTTCTTTCTCAGTGTGAGGTACTCTCCTAAGCTCATGAGGCTCCCATTACAGTTGGGAAGATAGACAGCAAGCAAATAAATAATGCAATTTCAACTGATGATAAGTGCCATAAAGAATAATTACTTGTGTGATTGGAATAGAAGGTGAAGGGGAAACTCTTTGAGATGGAATGGTCTGGAGTGGTCCCTCTGGGAGGAGATGTGTGAGGCCTGAGTAATGTGAAGGAGCTTAGTGTATGAGAATCCAAGGGAAGAATATTCCAGATGAGAGAACAGCAAGAACAAAGTTTCTGATGATCTTGGCATGAGCAAGAGCCAGAAAGTTAGTACAAAGAATAGTCATCTTGGAGACTAAGTTGGTGAATTGTCTGGGGAGATACAGCTGGTGGCTGTGAAGTCCAGCATCTCTTCAGATTTTGGTCGTTTAAAGTGACGATTTCTCATGTTTTGTCCAGCCACGTTCAGCTGCTTAGACACAGGCTTGGAGTAGGTGCGAAACTGGGCTGAAGGAGAGCTGAACTTTTGTCAAACAAGTATTGGAGGAAGCAGGAGCAAGGCAAGGAAGGGTGTGTGCAAGGGAGGGATTAAGACATTGGTGCTTGGAGTTGGGGCTGGTGAGGGAAGTGTAGCTGTGACAGGGGGATGGGTGGTGAAGAGCTGGGAGTGTCGTTTGATAGGATTTTTTGGAGGGCAATTGGACAATGACTACTAACCTTTTTTGTTTGTCATTTTTGTTTTTTGTGGTGCTGGGGATCAAATGCAAGGCCTTGCACGTGCTAAGCACTCTACCACTGAACGACACTACCAGCCCCCAATGCCTGTCAGCATTTTTTTTCTTGCATTTCTCACTTTTTAAAAAAATTATTATTAGAGCTTTATAGTGGTTGGGTTTATCCCGACAAACTTATACATGCCTGAAAACTGATTTTGGTTCGTGTTTCTCTCCTTTTTCCCTGCTGTCGTTTTTCCCCTCTCCCATTCTCCATTCTCTACTCTACTAGACTTACCTGCCAACTTCAAAATCCACATGTCTGTGGTCCTAATCTAGAAACATGTCTTCTACAGCCCTGTATGTATGCAAATTGGATATGTAAGGATGTCCATTAAAACTCTGTGGGCCTGTAATTTTTTGTGTGTGAGTGGTGCGCTGTGGTAAGAATACATCTCTCTCTCTGGAGCCGGCCTTCCGCAGGAGCTAAGGGAGGCCTGCTATGCTCCATGTGCTCTGACAAAGGTAGCACCTCTCCTGGCCTCAAATTTACAGTCACCACTGATGGCCCTGTCCCTAAGAATGTGCCCTACACTGTGGCCTAGCATAGTTTTAAAAAAATCTTTGCAGAATGTGTGGATAAAAAATATGTTCTTTTCTCAGTAGGTTATGAAAATTTTCACTTCTTTGCAGTCTTCATTTTGCTTACAATAAAATCTTGAGGAGTAGAATTGCACTTGATTGGACATTGCAATTGCAATTTTTAAATGGTTTGCTTATGTAGGGTCTGTAAAATGGTATCACAAGTTTGCCTTCGTCTTTATTTCTTTTATTACTTTGGAAAATGAACTGTGTATTTTAGGAACATTTTCAGGGACCCTGGATGGAAAACCTATTTCTCAAAGCTCTGGGCTCTTTCAGATTTTATTATAGTCATATAGCCAGCAAAATATGTTTGACCTTCTTTTTTTCTCAGAGGTTTTATTCCAAGTTATGGTTGATTTCACATAACCCAAGTTTATTTGATAGCTCAGATGGGTACAAATCTGAGTTGATAAATATGAAAATTCCCAAGAGATTCTCTCTGTTTAGGTAGATGAAGTAGCCATGGTGTTGGTTGCTGTTGACCTCTACACTCTGTGGTGGTACACAGGCTCTGCAGTGCATTGTGGGTTGAAGGGCAGTGTGATGGTGACAGATGGTGACACTTTTTGAGTAGACAGCATGACAGTGTTGGGACGTGAGGCAGGGAGTTTCCATACTCGGAGTGCTTGGACTCAGACGGGGTGGGGTTGGCTTTTGTAAAGGAGTTTGGCTTGGCTTTGCTATTCATGTAGACATAGGGAGGGAGAGGTCTGTACCTGACATATAAATTTCTTCTTGGGTGTTTGGCAACTGCAGGGTGTCCGCATTGAAAGAACAAAATGTTAGAAATGTGGGTGTGAGTGTCCTATAAAGATAAATTTTGTTATTCATTGTCATGTGCAGGGATAAATGGGAAGCTTACAAAATCAGGACATTTTAAACCTTACAAGTCGGTGCAAAAGGTGAGGCTTTGGAACTCAGGAAACAGCAGCTCCAGATGCCAGCAGGTGGAGCCCTATAGGGCAGGTGCCTAGCCGGGCCAGGCTGCCTCATACCCCCCTGGGCAAGCTGTACCCAATTCCACACTCCTAGGTACCTGGGACCACCTTTGTTGGTCAGGGAAAGTAGCTCAGCGTAAGCAGCCATGACTGGGCACTTGACTTGGTTCGGTACTTTTTGGGTGAATGAAGGACTCTGGTGGAGGCTACAAGGAGTTTCCTGCTGGTAATGGAGCGGGCCCAAGCTTTGTGAGAAGTAGCTGCTGTTCCCTGCATTCCTGGAGCCTTGTCTTTCCTTTCGGAGGGGGCCTGCTGGGCAGAGCATTTGGCTTTCTGGGGTTGAATCGAGTGAACTGGCTGGTACTCTGCCAGCTTTCACATTCAGAGGGGGCACTTTGACATGGTCCAGTCTAATAGCTTGTCTAGGTGCAGCACAAAGCTTTTGCAAGGCAAGGTCCAAGCTTCATTGGCTCGCTAGCTTGTTCATTGCTTTCACATTTATAACTTCTGGTGTTGAAATACTTCTGGAGCTGATGTGGGAGTGAGGAGGAGCCTCCTGAAGGTCTGTGCACCTAGCAGCAGCACCTCACATGACTTGGGTTTGTAAAATGTTTCTCTTCCTGTGCCCAGAGAGTCCTGCCTTAGAGCCCTTGAAAGTTACTGTTGCTGACTTTATAAAAGTGTTCTATTGAGGAATTTGATAACAGGCTTATGGTTAACAGTTTGAAATGTTTTGTGAAGTCAGAGACTTGATGATACTAGAAGAAAGACAACTGCTAATGAGTCTTAACAATCCTCTGCAGGTTTTGGAGGCCATCTCAGCCACTCTGAATGGAAATGAATTAGTTTGGGTTTTATTATTCTTTGTTATGCAGATCAAAGTTATGAGTCACCAGTGCATTTGAGCGATCTTGGAGGAGATGGTTCACCTGTGGAGGGTAGGGAAACACTCCTGGAGAAGAGGGTGCCTAGGACATGAGCATTGCGTAGTTAGAAAGTGCCATTTGCTCTAAGTTATAGTCTGGGCGCAGGTAAAGTGAAAACTCGTGTGGTTATCATATATAGTAACCTGCATTTAATATGTACTTACTGATGGGCTTTGTAGAGAACTAGAAACCTGAGAAACTTTCCATAGTTTTCCTTAGAATAGAGTAGAGATGAATATATTTTAGGAAACATTGCCTAAAATCAGGGAAGATAATAAAAATACCTGTGTGGTATTCATGTTGACGTTGGTTTTGGAGTTCTTCCTGGAGTTCTGGGGAGCCCTGGGCAGCACTGTGTTCATGATGTCACATGGTGGCTGAAGCATCAGTTGGTGTCCACACAGGTAGGGAAACTAGAGCCTAAAATGTTATCATTTGGAGTTTTGCTTCTGCTGTTTCTGTCATACAATAGGCTTAAACCTGATGTACATTTATAAAAGTACATGCAGCAGATAGACAAGGAGAAATGTAAAACAGGTGTCAACCATGCAAGTACGATACCACTCTGCAGTGTGGAAATGCTGTGGTCATTACACCGTCCTTTAATAAAAATAGACTTTTAACTGCATCAGTTTTTCTTAGTCATGTAGTAAATCTTCTGTTTACAGAACTTAGCCTGAGTATTTTGTAAAAGTCAAACAGCCAAGAAATATAATTTCCTCAACAGTCTTTGTCTTGCCCTTTTACAGATGGTGTAAAATCAGGTGTGTAAAAAATAAAAAAGCAGTTTGGGCTGACGTGAAAGGTATTTCAGATTTATGCTTTGCAGATGATATTGGTATGATTAATGCATTCATTGCTTTTTTATTGCTTTTCACAGATAATGTACATGATGCATGGGAAATGTTGTGAGTTTAAATCTTTGCCAGGTTTAGACTGTGAATATCAACAGATGTTATCATATAAGTACCACAATTATTATAAAATAAAAAATTTGTCATGAAATGCATTGACATAAATTTCATTTATGTAAATTGCTTTCATTAGTATAAAACTTTAGTGTAGCTGTTAGGGTTTGTGAAGCCCTTTAGATGAGATTAACTTGGTATAAAGTGGTCACAAATGGGTTGCTTTAAATTTAACTGACAAGAAAATAACACTCAAGAGTTAGGAAATTACTGAGGCATTTGTTTCTAGCCCGCATTGCTGGTACCGCTTAAATAAGTTGAATATGAATTAATAGCAATGGACTGCCAGTTCAATAATTGCAGAAAATAATTGGAAGGAGACCTTAAATAATAAAAGTATTGCGGTCTTGCTCTTTTCCATTCTGTTTCTGTTTTTCTTTGGTATGTCTGCCCACTGCTTCAGTACAGCCATCATCAATAGTGCTCAGGTTTGCACAGCAAGCCTTGGTGCATTCGAACTGTGACAAAGGAACTTGCATTCAGATGTTTCCGAATGTGGATGTTGGGTGCTGTGGAGCAGCTGTTAGCTGGTCAGCCCTTCTCAGCGGCAGCACAGTGCTGCACTCACATCCTGTTGGCTGGACAGTGGCCAGTTGCTGACTGTTTTCAGGAGAGATTTGGTCCAACTGTATGGACAGGTAGGTGAGGTCCTTTTTCCCCTGGTTCTGAGCTTTCTGTGTTCTGCTCATTTTCTGTGTCCTTTTAAAGAAAAGAGCATAACATCCTCTCCTTTGTGTTGTACTTGTTCACCCTCCTATTGCCCTTGTGATCTAGGCTCAGATAGGGCATTCTAACTCATGCAAGGAGTTTTACCGGACAACACTGAGCCAGGCGGAGACCATAGGATTGCTGAGCTCACATCGCAGTTAGTAGGTGTCAGACTCACATCCCTGGTTCTGGTAACAACACTTTTAGATCTTACTGTGATGCAGAAATGTTGTTGTTGTTGTTGTTGTTGTGTTTGTTTTTTAGGAGATATCTTATTTTCCAAGGACTACCTGTTGGATTACTTTCCTTCTTTAAATGGGTTTCACATACTTCCCTGAGAATGGGGATACTCACCATCTGACACAAACAAAGCTGTACTTGTTTGGGAGTAACCGAGGTATCATATAGCAATAGAGGTATCATGAGCAAGAGAGGCCATTTAATTGTATCATTAAAATCAATTCTATCAAAACAGCAAATGCTGCTAATGATTCTGTGCACATGCTTTTGGCCAGCAGGGCAGGATTGTGGTCTTCTATCATATCGTTCGTCAAACCAGCTTCTCATGCCATTGCAGCCCTGGATGTAGACATACACCAGGTACCTGGAGCTGCCCCAGGTGGGTGGGCCAGGAATCACATGGTCTGACTGTGTCTGACTTAGAGGGTGGAGCAAGGCACTTGAGTTGGCATCTATGGAGGGAGGGACTGAGGGACCTGCACCATCCAGCTCAACGTGTGGAAGGAAAAAGATGTAAGAGAAGTAAATGGTTCTGCCTCTGCCTACGAAAACTCCCAGTTTTTGTGGGGAGGTGGTGCATCTAGATTTTGCAAGGTGGCTAAGTTTTTCAAATTGCCCTGTTAATCAAGACTAAAATGTGAAGTATGAGTAACTGGAAGGGGATGTATTCCAGGGTGGCTGCCTGGAGAAGGGGAATTTCTTGAAGATCTGATTAAGTTTTGTGAGAATGTGCGTTGGGGAGATGAGGGCCCTTGACTGGCTCTGTGAGCTGGGCTACGGACAAGCAGGGGGCTGTTTGTGGGGCTGTCTTCTCCACATTCAGCATGGCCTCCAGCTTAGAGTGTCTGAAAACTAATACTTATCTTTCTTTACTTCAGCTTCTTTGTTTCTCTTTGCAATACCAGCATCCTTTTAGGCACCTGGACCTGAACTGGACTGTCCCAGTGACCAGTCACGAAGAACTGCTCAGTCATTCTCAGTGTGTTTGGGACTCTGTTCTAGTCTGGGTGCCCGCCGTCTTGCTAGGGTTCCGGTGGAGCGTTCTCACTGCCTGTTGCCTTTAGATGCTCCCCGCCACTGGCCTGCACGCCACTCTGGTGATTCATTGGTCTCTGCTCGGAAAATCCCAATGCCTTTCTTTGTCTGTTAGGATGAATTTCATCTTCTCAGAAGTTTTCAAAGCTGCTCACAGTCCTGCCTTAAATTTACCTCTTGTTCCTCTGTAAAAAGTCTCTTTATTTAGAGATTAGAACTGTGAGATACCTGAGATGCCCCGGCATCCTCTCTAACCGAAGATGTGAGGGGCCTTGGTCAGGAGAGTACCTTGCCTGAGGCCATGGAAAATATGGCCACACTAGGACTGGGCCAACCCGTAGTACCTCAGTTCCATTCCTGTCTACCTTTATTCAAGCTCTCTTCTCCCTGCCATCCCCCATCTCATCCTATCCTGTCCCTATCTGTCCATTTTCCACCCACCTCTGTGTTTTTATCTACTCCACACTGAGCACTTATTTTAGTCTAGGCAGTCTGCTAGACACTGGGGTGCAACAGTTCACAAGGCAGATACTGTCCCCATCTCCATGGAGCTTACAGCTTAGTTGGGAGAGAGCATAAACAAACAAAGAAAAAAATGAGTGTATAATCACAAGTTATGGTGAGTGCCATGAAGGAAAATCCTGATAGCTAATGCTTAATGAACACTTAAGGACTTTTCATGTATTTATTCATTTAATCCTCACAAAACTTTGTGAAGTAGATATTTCCCTCATTTTACAGATGAGGAAACTGATTCTTAGCTTAAGTGACTTGGCCAAAGTCCCACAGCTCTAAGTGTGGAGTCAGGATTTGACTCCAGTGGATCCATACTATGAGCCAGCACAGAGGACTATCACCCACCAGCAAAGGGTGCTATGGGAGAGAATAATGGGGAGAACAACTTCTGTTTGAGGGGAGCTGGAGAGGGCCTCAATAAGACGGTGATAGGCTGAGGCATTTTTTTTTTTTTTAAAGACCAATCAGAATACATAGAAGATGGAGTGGAAGCAGCCAAAGTCAAATGGGAGAATAGTAAGGAGGCTGTTGCATTTGTCCAGGTGAGATGTCATGGCTTGGGTGGCTTGGCAGGGAAAGGAGAAGCAGAGTATATAGTAGTTCACATGAGCAGAAACCAGTGGTAGCACTAACTCTAACCAAAAATGCAAATATAAAGAGAATATTCAAGTTTCTCTTGAATATTGACTAGGGAGGAGAGGTTGGTGGGTGGTAGGGAAGAGGAGCAGAGGGTGCTAAGAATGACTCTCGGATTTCCGGCCTGGAGCTGGGTCATTGGAAATGATAATTACTGAGTGGGAAGTATGGGAGAGGAACAGGATGGGGGTGCAGGGGTTTCTGTGTAGGACACTGTTGAATGTAAGTTGCTGTGAGACGTCCAGAGGTCAACTTCAAGAGGGTAGTTCTCTGTCTGAGTTAGAATCATCTAAGGGATAACCATTAGATCCGTGACCACGGGAGGATGGTTTGGGGGCAGGGTGCAGGCCAGCCTCGGGAGGAAGTGGAGCTCCTGTGCTTATCCACGTCCCCCTCACCTCAGATGCTGCTGTGTTGTCTGTTCTTTCCTTTCAGAATTCCGTCCTTGGGTTATGTTTTGATATTAAACCTGTGAGTCTTAGAGTTGATACTCATCCTGTGATTTGCCAGGTTGATCGTAATCCATGGCAGAATTAGGTTGAGAGTAAGCGCACTTCGACTCACGCAGCAGGGCAACACACCCCTCACCTGAGTCCCTCCAGCTTGGGTACCTTGATGACAGACTTGGGTGGTAGTGCTTGTGTACATCTCCCGTAGTTCCCAGCTCAGCGTTACCTTGGTGTATTTGAACACATGAGGTCCCCTGATTTGGTTTCCTGTGGGAGGAACAAAGTATTTTTCTACTTTTTGTTTCCTACAGGTTATTACCTAAAACCTGTTATCACATTTCCTCCTTAATCTCCTTAGTCCTAGACACGGATGGTTCCTGAGATGGCTGCTAAGTGGCTGTCAGAGATGAGAGATGGTCTCTATGCCAAGGGCACTTTTCAGAAGAGTGGCATTGGTTGTGTGTTTGTTCTGCATGTTGTTTTGAAGCGGTAGAAGAGGACTTGGGCCACTCCTGGCACCTCTAGTTAGTTGCCTCTAACAAGGACTTGTATTGGGGCTGGAGTAGTGGCTCAGTGGTTACAGCACTTTCCTGACATGCACAAGGCTGTGGGTTTGAACCCCAGCACCATGTGTACAACAAAGTGTCGGAGCAACAAAAGCCACATGAAAAACTAAGTAAAATTGATTCTCTCTTTAAAAAAAAGAAGAAAAAGGACTTGCGTTGGCATTCACTCAGTATTTCACACCAAAACCACAGCTGTCTACAATCTCAGCCACAGTCTGTTGTGAATCTTGGTGACCTGAAGGCTCACGGCAGGTTTTTCCAAAACTCCACAAAGTACCACCCTGGGAGGCTACCAGGCCTGCTTACCTGACATCCATTAGGCACTCTTCTGTTTCCAGACAGTTCTTTTAATCTCAGATTCTTTTCTATGACTCCTAGTCCAGCACTCTTGGCTGATATTTTTCTTTCCTTCCCTTTGTTTTGTTTTCTTCATCTTAACTTGTTTGGTGTTCTATAAAGAAAAGTTAAAAATGTATTGGACCTATTTTGGTGGAATTCTTTGTAAAATGTTTGTTGGAAAAATGTTGCTTTAAGGTCATTCTGTGTACTCCTTTTGTTATTTTATTTGTTTTTTTGAGATGGGATCTTTCTTTGTTGCACAAGCTGGTCTTGAACTCCTGAGCTCAAGTGAGTTTCCTGCCTTAGCTTTCTGAATAGCTGAGACTACAGGTGTGTGACTCTGTGCCCAGCTACCCAGCTACCAGGTGACTTTTTTTTTTTTTTAAAGAGAGAGGGACAGAGTGAGAGAGAGAGAATCAATTTTATTTAGTTTTTCATGTGGCTGTCGTTGCTCTGACACTTCATTGTGTATATGGTGCTGAGGTTCGAACCCATGGACTTGTGCATGCAAGGCGAGCGCTGTAATTGCTGAGCCATCACTCCAGCCCTACCAGGTGACTCTTAATTTACCTGAAACACATCAGTTTTGTTTGTGATAGTTTGGAGAGTCACAGAGTATTTTATGGATTAGGGAGTGTTTGAGGTCTGCTAGCTGTCAGTAGCTTGCTGTTAGATGATCTGTGAAATAGCATGCCAGCAGCCTTGTCAGGTTAGGTGTTAGTATCCTCATTTGGCAAATGGTGGAAAAGTCAGGGAAGTTACAGAACTTGCTTAAACTTACAAAGGAAGCTATGGGGACATATTTGCAAGCCAGCTTTCCTACCCAAAGGTGATGGCTCTTCTGTTAACACGAGTCTGTCATTTGAAGAATCAGAATGTAGATTTCAGTTTTGTGAAGAAATGTCTTCGAGAGGCTGGAGAGGTGGCTCAGTGGTTACAACATTTGCCTGGCATGTGTGAGGACGTGGGTTCAAACCCCAGCACCATGTACACACTGAAGTGTCAGAGCAACAAAAGCCACATGAAAAACTAAATAAAATTGTTTTTCTCTTTCTCTCTCTCTTACTGTCCTTCTGTCTTAAAAAAAAAACATCTTAGACCTTAGAATGAACAATTCTGCTATTCCAAATTGAGTGTTTTTCTGCACATGATGCATTCTTTGCATATTTTGAAGAAAAAGGTAGCTAACTACTGATAGGAATTTGACCTGAAACTTGCAACATGGTTCTGTATGCTGGGCCTGGAAAACATTAGTTTATAATGCTCTGTTTATCAGTTATCAGCCTTAAATCTATTACATATTAGAGGTCAGCTTCTATTTGGAGTAGAAAGTCACTTCCAGATAGAAGGAACGTCTGCAAAAAGCAGCTGGAAATTTTACTTGGAGCAATGGAACCCTGCATAGGGAAAGCACACGAGTTGTGCATTGAGAAACCCGTCTTCCTAAGCCACTGACTGCACTGCTCTGAATGCAGATGTATAGAGAAGAGGACCATTGTAATTCTGACTTAAATTATGACTCTCTAATGTATCATTTTTTTTAAGAGAGAAGGACAGAGAGAGAGAGAGAGAGAGAGAGAATCAATTTTTACTTAGTTCTTCACATGGCCTTTGTTCGTTGCTCTGATGCTTGGTTGTGTAAATGGGTGCTGGGGTTTGAACCTGTGTACTTGCACATGCTGGGCAAGCTCTGTAACCACCAAGCTACTGCTCCAGCCCCCTCTGTAATGTATCTTTAAGGGTATGTCCCTTCCATCTTTCTGTTTGTTTAAAGCTGTAAGATCAGCCAGGCCTCTCTCTCACAGGAATGTTACCACCATGCTGCATTTGTGTGATATGTTCAGCAGGTTAATAAATGTGCTTTTTCCTGATTGCATAATATGTATGATAATTTGGAAAACACAAAAAGGTACACTTAAAAAATAACTTATGTGGGGCTGGAGCAGTGGCTCAGCGGTTGGTTGCTGCGCTTGCCTGACCTGTGCAAGGATCAGGGTTCAAACCCCAGCACACAATGAAGTCTTGGAGCAATGAAAGCCACATAAAAACTAAATAAAATTGATTCTCTTTCTTTCTCTCTCTCTCTCTCATTGTCCCTCTCTCTTAAAAAAAAAAAAAGAAACTGCTTACATGATTGTGTATTGTATTGTGTGTATGTGTGTGTTAGTTAGTTGGGATGATATAAATCATTTTTGGTTTCTTTTTTTCACTTCATGTGTGATGAACATTTTTCTATGTTAGTGAAATATTTTATCTCATGATGTTTTAAAAGAGAGGAATAGTGAGGGAGAGAAAGACAGAATCAAATTTCCTTTATTTTTTCATGCAGCTTTTGTTGTTCTGATACTTTTTTGATACTTTGTTGCGCATTTGAACTCTGGTCCTCATGCTTGCCAGGCAAACGCCGTAACCGCTGAGCCACCGCTCCAGCCCTTGAACCTGCAGTCTTGTACAGGCCAGGCAAGGGACGGAACTGGAACCACTGAGCCACTGCTCCAGCCCCTTACCTCATGATTTTTAGTGGTGGGGGATACATAGTATCACATGGAACGGAAAGGTCATGTTTGATTTCAGCCATTACTTTCATGCACTAAGGGTCTTCACAGTGAGTTTTCTAAATATGGAGCATTTCCTAAATGCTCCATATTAATGCTGTTGGTTGATCACACAAATATCAGGGAGCCATATCATGTGCTTTTTGCTGAAGATACTTAGGATGTTGATGACCGTTAATATCAGGCATGGATCCAGTCCCTTTTTAAAAAAGTAAGTTGAGGGGCTGGGGCTGTTGTTCAGCAGATGGAGCCAATTGCCTGGCATGCATGAGGCCCCAGGTTTGAACCCCAGCACCACAAACACGACTAACTGTTGGAATAGCAAAAACCAGATGAGAAACTAATTAAGATTGATTCTTTCTCTCTCTCTCTCTCTCTCTCTCTCCCTCTTAAAAAAAAAAAAGTGGAAATCATCACCTAGATAGATTTGACCTGTTAAAGTTAAAAAATCAAGTCCTTCAGGTTACTTGAGAAGCCCAGAAGGAAAATATTATGTTATAGGGCTTTGTAGCTACTATTCTCACAGCTTAGTGCAAGGGTGTAGGGAATGTTTTCATAAAAAGGTTTTGCTTTTTGAGATTTTTTTCAGATAAAGAAGGCTTGTTTAATTCAAGAAGAGTTATTTCATAGGAAATAAAGTATTAGTAAATCCTCTTTCATGTTTCCACACTTGCCCGTTATCTGGCCATCATTTGATGGCTTTCAAATAGTTCATGAAGCATTTCTTAAAAGTAAACAATTGTATGATTTATACATATTTATCTTTATTTTTTGGATTGGATAGGTAAGAAACTTCTGTTTTCCCATTGTATTTGTCTCTGGGTGATATTACTACTTCCCAAACTGAGAATAGTAATTACTGACAGCAGTTTTTAAAAAATTATACTTACTTGGTGAAATTATTTTCTTGGATGTGGTGAATGACTTAATAAGAACTAAAAACACAACCAGGGGGCTGGAGCGGTTACGGCGCTTGCCCAGCATGCGCAAGTACATGCGTTCAAACCCCAGCACCACATACACAGTGAAGTCTCAGAGCAATGAAGGCCACATGAAAAACTAAATAAAATTGTTTCTCGCTTTCTCTCTCTCACTGCCCCCCTCTCTTTAAAAACAACAACAAAATACAACCAGGGCTGTTGGCCAGGCGCTGGACAGTTGCTTCTGCCTAGAGATCTGTCATTCATTGTAACATCTTGGTTTGCTGTGCTCAGTGGTGTCCAGTCATGTCATGTGCTTGGACACCGTGAACGAGTTTTCTTTTCAAGTCTTAGCACATCATTTTTCCAACATTGATCAAAGGTTGGAAAGCTAGTATTATATACGTAGCTAGGGTATTCATAACTGTCTTAGATTCTTAATCTTTTGGCTATTTGGTTGAAATATATCTATGCCTCTTAAATATTGAAAGCATGATATCCTTTAACCTACAATCGCAGAGTTAAAGTGAATTTTATGTGAAATATTTAGTTGTGGGCCACATCTTCAGCTTTTTATATGCCACAGTGGTCTTGCTTTTCCCCCCCTTCCATTGTCTGATAGTGAGGTCATTTTCAGTCCTCTGAGAAATTCTATTCCCAGCCAGATGCGGCTCATATATTAAAAGTAGCACCTGTGGCTAATATCACAGCAGCTTACCATAAATTTACATGGTAACTAGGATTATATCTGTCAAGACTGTTAAAAAACATCTAGATTTAATTTGATTTCCAGTATTGTAGAAGCTATCCAACATTTTGCTTCATAACTATATTTTAAAAGTTAAAAATCACCCCATTGTTAAGTTTTATAGCACTCCTAGTGCCCATTAAGTTGATTTGTTCAATGGAGGTCAGAGTAAAGCAACTTGGCTACATTAAGATCGGAAACCAACCCATTTGTGACAAATTTAGTCCTTTCGTGTGAATCTTCTCAACGTCTCTGCGCTGATTGGATTCAGGTGTAGCTTATGTCAGTAGCATTTAACCTCAAAAGAATGAGCAGCATGATTGGGTCGTTGTAAATTATGAAGCATTTTGCCTTTGTTTAAGTGTGACTGTTGACTCCGCAGCCAGTGCTCCCCTGCAGCATCTTCCTATCTTGGAGACGTGTGTTTTTAAAGACATCTCAGAAAATTGGGATATGTTCCCTTATCCCTTTCCCTCTTTTATGTGACCCTTTCTAAACTGCTCTTTCCCCATTATGCTTTGAGTCATCTTCCACATGTTATGATTTGCACACCTGCAGTTATAAAAGTATTTTGGGGTGTCATTATATCATGTTGTTCTCCAACTTTCCAGCATTTATGAATACAATAATGATTCACTGTAAATCAAAATAATTTACAAGTTACAGAGAATCTGCTCCTACAAAAAAAAACTGAATGATGAATTTCTTTGGTGTCCTCCCATTTCATGTGATTCCTTAAAAAGAAATTGGTAACATATTTCTCTGTAGTTGCAAAAATTAATTCATAGACCGTAACTGAATTAAAGGACATTTTGTAATTTAAATAGTAAACAAATATAAACCAATTAAGAAATAAGCAAAGTCTGTTTCTTAGTGAGGCGCTGCAGTTGGCTGGCAGTAATCTTGCTCCCAAATGAGGCAGTGGTGATGTCAAGTTTTGGCGCTAAGGTTGAGGGCAGGGTGCAGCTTCTTTGCACCATGTCTGTAACCCTGAGTGTACATGCCTGCTTTAAAGTGGAATTAGGATGGAGCAGTTTATAAACTTCTTTGAGCTGAAGTGTCACCAAGGAAGTGGAACAGCAGCCAAGAATTGTTATGCTGAAAATCTTGTGATGATAGAAGAAGGAATGGGACTAAAATGATAGTTTACTGTATTACTAGGTATAGTTAATCACTTAACGGAAAATGCCATTAATGACCAGTTTGGAGCCCTGTGAAATATTTTTTTGGGGAATGATGACATCTCTTTTTTGTGTCCCTAGGATAAATTGATTTTCTTGGACAACTTAAGTTCTCTTCTTGTGAACCTAGATGGCTGTTGCAGTTTCTCCCTGGCCACTGCTAGAAAGGAGAAGTGAGAACATAAAGAGAGTGTTCAGCGCGGCTTCACACAGCCCTTTCTGACTGCTTTCCCCTCTCCCTCCTCTACTTTTTTTCTTTTCCTTGTAAGAGAGAGGGACAGTGAGAGAGAGAGAATCAATTTTATTTAGTTTTTCATCTGGTTTTCATTGCTCTGACACTTAGTTGTGCATGTGGTGCTGGGGTTCAAACCCAGGTCCTCGTGCATGCCAGGCAAGACTCACCTCTCCAGACCCTCCTTTACTTATCTACAGCTCTTCATGGCTGACCTTTCTAGGGTCTGAAAGCTTCTTGAGGGACAGCCACTGTGACCCATGTCTAGACTCCAGTAAGGAGCTTGGTACAGAGCTGTGGATATCACATACTTTCAGGAGCAGACTGCTGGTAAGATTCCGGGATTTCTGAATACTTCGAAGTTTTCAGATCCTGTACAAAAAGTAGAAACTTAAGAAATTGGCTTGTTTTGCTGAACATAATTCTTTTTCCTCAGGCAACTGTTGCTGGAAAAATGCATTATTTTTATTCTAAAGGTGTCAGTTGATATTCTGAAGGATCAAAAATCATGAGGCTGCTGGGGATGAGGCTCCCTCCCCAAGTAGCCTTCAGTGGGCCCAGAAGTTGTCTTTGCCCAGTGATCAAAGATGTGACTTTAGAGGCTGTTTCAAGAACAGAAATAAATCTTATCGTAGAAGACCTGCTTATATTAAGAGAGAAGTGTTATTTCCCCACAAATCAGAAATGAGTTAAAATCCTAAAGTAATCATTGAAGTGCCCGGTGCCTGTTTTTATCACCCTTTAATACGATATTACCTTACATGGTTTAGATATAGGAGAAATGGCTGTAATTTAAAACCAAGTTGACCAATGTTATTGCACTAAATAGGTATAAAATACTGTTACATGCATTGACTTATAAGGCAATATTTAGCTTGGTTCTTTCATAAACAATATTCTATGTTAAAAATGAAAACTGTGGTATTAACTGCATTTTTATTTAGAATTTTGCTTTAAGCCATGTACAATTCTCTTGAATAATTGGGTTTTCAGATTATTGTATGAGAATAAAGTATATATTTCTTCTAATGAAATCCTTATTTGGCAAAATTTGGCTGTTATAGTTGCTAGTGGATGGGCAAATATATATCCATTTCATATGAAAAAATTTCCGTTCTATGCACATTTATTTCTTAAACACATGTAGTTTTTCCTTCACTAAATTATTAAAATATGTTTTATTTGAGAAATAAATTACTCTGTTATACCAAGACCATGTAATAAATCCAGTATTACAATATTCAGGGACCATAATTAAGAATGGATTCTGTTGGTAAATGTAGGGAAGAGGGAAAGAAGGAAGTTACAATACGTTGCCTATTTACCAATTAGCCATTACCTGCCAAAAGCACATCAGACCCACGCCGCGGACGTCCGCTAATCCAGAGGTTAGCCGTTCCGGGCTCTAACGCACACTGTTTTACACGTTAACGGTTTTGAAGTTCCAGGCCAAAGCTGACCTTTCACATGTGCTCCATTCACAGTAGGAATCTCCACTCACTGCTTCCTGTCAGAATGGATTATGGTGACACAGCCCAGGGCTCACTTTGGCTGCAATTAAGTTTTTGATCAGAATTATTTCGTTCACAAACAATCACATTTGTTAAAATGTTACATCTGCCCTGAGAACCACTGGCAGCCTCTCAGTTTATCAGTGTGATGTGAGTGTAATTCTTCATTTGTTTTTCATAAAACAGCAAGCCATCTTATGTATGTTATTTAATTCTTTTTTCTTTTTCTGCTTTCTGCCTTTCATTTCATTGGGTCTGGAAGGAAACTATGTCCTGAAATTAGTACGAAGCTGCACAAAGACTTTGGGAATTTGAATGGAATTGTTTTTTGGTGCAGAACAAAATTACCCAGTTGAGAGCCAAGACTCAAATATTATTTCCAAAAATTGTTAGTGGTAGTTCTCTTTCTCACATGAGGAAATGTTTTAGCTTGTGCGTGTGGGTTTGCGGGCTTGATTCGTGGTCCATGGTTCTTGTGGTCTCTGTGCCATGGTGCTGCTGCCTTTCGGCGTTTATCATCATGCACAGCTCCAGGTCTGTCACCATTGCCATGGGCTTTGGTGCCAGGAGTGGAGGCAGCGTTGACTCCCTTAGGCTTGCTTCCTGTGGCTCTCTGCCTTGCTTTTAAAAGTCATTTTCTCACTAAGAAATGACAGCAGAGATAGTACTGAAGGAGCTTTTCCATCAGTTGGCGTCTGTGATGTGATATATGTATTCGTGGAACTTCTCAGTTTTACTGCTCATTTCCCCTATCTGACGAGGGTGTCACCTCACCCTTATGTGACCCTACCAATTTTGGTGAAGAGTCTGTTCGCTTGATAGTTTGTATATTGGGTGGGGCCCTTTGGGGCACAAGTTTTAGAGTGTGACTTAGAATGGAAATTAACCTTTGACTTGGTTTTGTATGAGCAGTGGCTGGGAAGCTGGTCCTGAGGTAGAGGCAGGGATGGGGAGGGATGGTGTTAGGCGGCTGTGACGTTAGAAATGCTTCAGTGATGTCTGAGAGGTTTAGAAATTTTAATTAACTTAAGAATATACATATATATGAATATGTTTAGACAGCCATTAAAGGAATTTATTATCAGATTTAAGAATATTGCATTAAAACCTAAACCATTTCCCATTTGTTTTGACTTACCAAACTCATTTGTTACTAGTGCATAAAATTACAAGTGGCAAAAGAAAGGCCTTGCACCAATAAAACCTCTTTAGTTAGCCTTGATATTTTAAGTGTTTTAATGAAATAGGGCCTAGCTGCACATCAAAAGTCCAAAGGCTTTACTTAAATGGAATAATGTAAATACTGGTTATATTATTTAACCTTCATTTTCCTTGTCAAATTTGTGAGCAGATTTTTCTTAAATCCATTATTATAATTGTTTTTATTATTTCCGAAATCTCATACTTGGAATATACATGACCACATTTACTATTTTGTTATTTCCTTGTTCCTGAGACTGGGTTTCAATATATTGCCCAGGCTGGCTTCAAACTCCTGGATATAAGTCATCCTCTTGCTTCAGCTTCTGAAGTGGCTGGGACTACAGGTGCACATCATCATGCCCAGCCTCATTTTTATTTTTATTTTTTAAATTGAGAGGGACAGTGAGAGAGAGAAAGAGAGAGAGAATCAATTTTATTTAGTTTTTCATGTGGCTTTTGTTGCTCCAGTTTCATTGTGTACGTGGTGCTGGGGTTCGAACCTGTGTCCTCGTGCGTGCCAGGCAAGTGCTGTAACCTCTGAGCCACTGCTCCAGCCCCTCATATTTACTTTTTATGGGAAATGTGCTCAAGGAAAATAAAGAATAGTATTAAATCTTGAGCGAAAACTAACCTGCATGCAGTCTTAGGTGTGCAGTAGGCATACTTAAGTTTCCTTCATCTATTGTCATTCACTATTGCCGATCAGAATTTGAAACTAATTTTTTTTTTAAATAGAGAGAGATGGAAAGTGAGAGAGAGAGAGAGAGAAAGAATTTTTATTTAGTTTTTCATCTGGTTTTCATTGCTTTGACAGTTATGTATGTGGTTCTTGGGTTCGAACCTGAGTCCTGGGTATGCCAGGCAAGCGAGATACCGCTGAGCCATCGCTCCAGTCCCTGAAACTTTATTAAAAGCTTATTCTAGTAAAGCCATTTTCTTAGTTTCAGGTTTTGCTGATTTGACATTCTGAAATTTTTAGAAGTTTATATTCATAACCTGTTAAGCCCATGTGAACGTGTATGGGGCATTTGCTGGGTCATAAAAGGAGTCTTCATCTTCTTTGTAGGGTGTCTTTAAGGAAATCTGGGGCAGTTAGGAGAAAGACAGGTACAGAGTACCCCAGTCTCCTTAAAAAAGACACAGAGACCACTAAAATCCTGTGTAGCATCCATCATGTGTAGATAGCCTTAAATCCATGTAAGGAAGGCACATTCTGTCTACAGTGAGAAGCAGCTTCACATGAAATATACAAGAAGGTTCAAAAATGCTCTTTCTGAAAGACTGAGACTGACATCTGGAATTTGGGTCTGTCTCAAAATATATGAAACTGAAGGACAAGTTGGATGCTTGGCTACCTTAGAGTTTTGCTGGAGCTTGTGAAAACACTTCTCAGGTCCCACACAGGTCCTTTCTGCCAGACAGAGAACTCTGGATTCTGTCCCAACTACCCTGAAAAGAAAACCCTTACTTCCTAAACAATATGATGTTAGCTTTAGGAGACCCCACTCTATACTGAGAAGAATCCTTTTTAGTCACCAGGGAACACTACACTTTTCTCCTTATGTTGGTCATACAGTGGGAAGAATCCCACCTATCATTGGCCCAGTTCCACTTCCCCATGATGGATGGGGAAGCTGAGGCTGAGAGGGCAAAGTAACTATCCAAGGTGAGAGAGCTCAGCTTGTCCCCCAAGTACACTTGTCCTGAATTTTCAGTCTGTGGGGTTTCCTACATCACAGGATTCTTTGGGTACTTTTCCATTACATTCTGCACAGGCCCAGAGAGGTTTAAAATTAAAGCAGAACACCATGTTTGTAAATAAAATGAATTCAAATTTTAAAAATTGTCAGGCATATTTTTCTGAGCCTCAGGAATTTAGGGCAGGTAACTGCTATAGTCCCTGCCAGCTCCAAACCTGCTGGTCTCCTGAGGCATTGCTCTCTGGATTCTGCATTTCTCTCAGAGCCACCTCGGTTTACTTCTGAACTCATGCCCGTACCTCACAGTCGTACACAGCACAGCGTATTTTTTATTATGACTCTGGATTTGCAGCTAGTCATAGTTCCCAAGCTTTCAAGGAAGAACACATTTCAGCACCCCAAGGTAGGTACATGGGGTACTTGTGGTAAGATTAGGCAGACCAAGAGGGGGTGATAAGGCTTTGACTTCTCTGTGAAACTCTTCAAATAGCCTAATTTTGAAAACTTAAGATGTGGCTCATTTCAGAACAGTACTCTGTTCCCTGAGCACTAAAACTCTTTCGCCTCCTGACCCTTCTGCCTTTTTGCAACTCGCCATGAGTGCCTCTTGTAGACAGATGCAGGCGCTGAGGGTGGAGGTTGAGTGGCAGGTCCAGATCACACGTGTCCCTGGAAGTATTTTGAGCACAAGAATTCCTTCGGTCCCCTGAGAAGTCTACTCTGGGGATCTTCCCACAGCACACACTGCCTGTATCTTGGAGAATGTGATGACAATGACCCTGCTGGTTCAAGTTTGTTGGTTAGATTATTTGTTCTAATTGTCATTGTTTTGGCACAGCAGACTCTTAATACCTGAAATAGTTGGTTGCTGTAATAGGTACCTTGATAAAGAGGACTTTATCATATTATCTAATGTTTTCAGTGGACTTTGAGAAAAGGATTTAAGAAGACTTCTCATTCATTCCATGGAGCCCCAATTATGCAATTACTGTTTAGTTTTGCCCCTGAAACTGCAGTATATCTTGGTGGAGAGTTCAAAGAATCTTTATGTTCAGAAAGCCTGTCTTTAAAAAGATATATTTAGTGTGCATGTCTCTCTTCTACTTGATTGAACCATTTACATGAAATACTTTCTAAAACATAGTTACCCACTGAGATTATGCAGCTTTTAAAGGTAAGAAAACCATGGAGCCACATGGAAAATGAGTAGGATGTTTTGCTATAAAGTGGTTTGACTCAGGATACACAAATAAATGAATGTTATAACAATTTGGGGAAAAGACACAGGGAAAAAATAAAAATAGTCTATAGTAGCTTTTTTCCTTCTTTTCCTAAACCTTCTATAATACTTTTCTCTTTTAATTACATTTTTAAAATCCATTGCAAGCCTACTTTTGCTGTAATTTACTTTTAGAGAAAAGAAAAGGTAAAGTACAACCTGTCGTTAGGGACGCAGGCTGCGGAGTTGATCATACTTGAGTTCGAATCCCAGCCTCACTTTTTATGCAGTGTGTGGCCAGGCAGGTGTTCCAGTTCATTTCCTCTGTGAAGTAGGAATGGTAAACCTGTTGTAGAGGTGTTTTTTAAAATAAATAGTCACTATGTTCATCAGGGAAATTGGTCTGTACTTTTCTTTTCTTGATATATCTTTGTTGGATTTTGGTATCAGTGTTATATTTGCTTCATAGAAAGTGTTTGGTAGTGCTCTGACCCTTTCAATTTCATCAAAAAGCTTATAGAGGGGCTGGAGCAGTGGCTTGGTGGTTATGGCACTTGGCTGGCATGCGCAAGTCCCTGGGTTCAAACCCCAGCACCACGTACACAACTAAGAGTCAGGGCAACAAAAGCCATGTGAAAAATTAAATAAAAATTGATTCTTTCTCTCTCACTGTCCTTCTCTCTTAAAAAGAAAAGAAAAGAAAAGAAAAGCTTATAGAGGATCGGTGTTAATTCTTTTTTTTTTTCTTTTAAAAGAACCCGTGTACTCGCACATGCCGGGCAAGTGCTGTAACCGCCGAGCCACCACTCCAGCCCCTTGGTGTTAATTCTTCTGTAAAAATTTGGTAGAATTTACCGTGAATCCATCAGGTCCAGGGCTTTTCTTTTTTGGAAGGCCTTTGATTGGAGCTTCAATTTTGGTACCTGAGATAGGTTGGTTTAGATTTTCAACTTCACTCCGGTCAGAGTGGCAAAAATGAAATACGAACAATGACAGATACTGGAGGGGCTGTGGGAAAAGAGGAACACTGTTACTGTTACATTGCTGGTGGGAGTGTAAACTGGTACAGCCACTCTGGAAAGCAGTGTGGAGACTCCTCAAAAAATTAGGGCTGGAACTGCCTTTTGACCCAGCTATCCCTCTCCTGGGTATCTTCCCAAAAAAGCTAGTATCAGCATTATTATCGAGATACAGCTTCTTTAATGTTTATAGCAGCTCAATTTACTATAGCTAAATTATGGAACCAACCCAGATGCCCCTTACTTGATGAGTGGATTCAAAAACTTTGGTACATATATACAGTGGAGTACTACTCAGCTAATTGTAAGACCATGTTTAACATATAAAATAAATAAATAAATAGTCACCATATTTCTCCCTTCCACTTGTCCCAGACCTGAACAGTGAGAACCACTGGTCAGATCAATAGCCCTGAGATCCACTAAGATCCGTAACCAGCAGGAATCAGTTATGTTCAGAAGAGGAGCTTCTTGATCAGAAGAGTCTATTCGGGTGTTTCCATGTAAATGATGAAAATAAAAATAAAATGTTCTGACATAAACAGAACATTTTGTTCTTTTTGCATACTAGATGATTACCCAGTTTCAAAAAAAATTTCATTTGCACATTAATTACTGTGTGTGTAAGGGCTCATGCAGAGTGGTACACATCATCTCTTCTTACCTAGACAGGAAACCCAACCTGGTCATGTAGCTTGTTCAAGGTGTGGAGCTTAGGTTGTGAATTCCAGGTCTGATAATCTTTCCATTATAATGCATGTATTTCTAAAAGGATCTGTTCTTCTACAAATCAGATATTTAAATAAATCAACTATGGGGCTGGAGCAGTGGCTCAGCGGATAGGGCATTTACCTAGCATGCACAAGGATCGGGTTCGAACCCCAGCACCACGTACACAAAGAAGTGTCATAGCAATGAAAGCCAAATGAAAAACTAAATAAAATTGATTCTCTTTTTCTCTCTCACTGCCTCTCTCTCTTAAATAAATAAGGAAATAAAATATAAGTTATACATTCCTCTACTGAGGAACATAGATTCTTTCCAGTGTTGTTTATTACTGTATCAGGCATCTTTTTGTCATCTTGTGTGCAGGTATGAGAGTTTCCATAGGTACTGTTGGGATAAACCTCTTGTATACAGATTAATAAAAACAAAGGTTCACAGGGCTTGGTGACAGACACATTGTAGCTCAGGGCTAGGCTGTATATCATCAGAGAACCTCTGCCTATGTACAAGGCCAGATTAACCCATGGTAACCTGAGCCCTTGACATTCAGAGCAATATGAACTGAATTTGAAGTGGTTCTGAACACTTGGAAAAGTGTACATAAGATACAAAGATCATGGTAGCAGTAAGCAAGTGGTGCCTCAGTCTAGTGCTTTAGGTCAAAAAAGACCCACTTGTAACAAAAATTCACTGTCAATAGCACTAAACTTGGAATGTCATCAACCACAGATTTGTAATCTCTTGCCTTAAATTTTTACAAATGTGCATGATGTCAAATTTCAGACCCAGCTCATTGAATGTCTATTGCCTGTAGCCCCAGATACTTGGGAGACAGAGGAGGTTTACAAATTCAAGGCTAGCTTGGGAAATTTAGTTACACCATGTTCGAAAAATAAAATAAAAAAGGGATAGGGGTGTAGCTCAGTGGTAGAGCGCTTGCCTGCATGTGAAAGGCCCTGGGTTCAATCCCTAGTACTGAAAAAAAAAAAAAACTCCAAAATTAGATTTTCCTTTTACCTTTGCAAATCAGAAGGCTCTAGGTTGTAACAGAAGTGCCACTACTTGCTAACTCCATTTCTGTACAAATACCTCTGAGGAACTGGAAAATGGTGTTGGTCAGGTTTCCTAGGTTTTGTGCGTTTGGATATGGTAGAATTGAATTAGGTGGACCACAGCGGAGCTGGAGTTGCCTGGCACGTGCTGGTCTTGTCTCATGCACTTGTATTTTAGTAATCTCATTTATTCAGTGGAGGACTCCTATTTTACATTGGTCTTTTTGGGCAAAGATAATTATATATATTTGCCTGGGTAAGCAAATTGATAAACTTGTAATAAAGTGTATCAGACCATTTCTTTGGCAGGATCGACCAGAACAGCTTGTGAAGCAGAGCCGTTTCCAATGGAGCATGAAAAGCTTTGAAAATTCTCAGTAACAGCAGAAAGCAATATTTGAAACCACCCTTAAACAATTGTTTGTTTTCCTCTTCCCCAACCAAGTTTATGAAAATTTGGTCAGACAGGCGTTTTGTTTTGATTTAAAATATTTTCAGTGAATTGTTATCTGCTGAATGCACATGTGTTCCTGCACTTTTTCTTTCATGATTGAAACTTTAAACCCTTCCCTCAAGTTCCTCTAAAAAGTTCCCTGTGCCTAGTAAGGTTTTGCATATGTGAATCTGGTGAAGGGATTCAGACCTTGGAGAAACCTCGCAGTTTGAAATCCACCTCTATGGTTGTATGCCAGAAATGAGCATGGCCGGTGCCATATTGCGCCCTTTGTGTTTTTCTTCCACCAAGATTCCTCACCCCCAAAGACACCGGTTAATTTGGGCATCTCAGGTTGGTTAATCAGATTGTGAGTCCCTGTGAGCATGGTAAGAGGCAGGATTGAAGCACTTATAAAATTTTGGCTCATGGTAAGCCTCATACATTTGTTTTAAAGAATTACCTTTTCAGTGACATTAAAAAACAAAAAAACAACCAGAAGACTGTGGTTTACAACAGTGCACCTGGTCCAGATTGTACTGGATGAATCCGTATTTGCTTCATCATAAATGATTTTGAGGGTGGAATTCTTGGATTGTTTTCTGTCTTGTGAGCCCTTGACATTGTACTGGTACCTGTGTGCTCACAGACTCCCTGACATGGGAAAGGACGGCTCAACCTCCCACTGAAATGCAGGTTGGCTGCATTTAATCTGCATGTTCCTAGAATGAGGAAATGATATGACAATAAACAGAAATGCCCTTGCTGAAGAGTGAAGGGAAGCTGGTGTTTATCTGGTCAGGTGGTTTAGATTAGCTGTGATGCGGCTCTGTATTATGTTACTTTAAATCATTGTGTCCCAACAGGACATAAATTATGAAGATTGTTACAGTATGTTTCATCCTATGTAAGATCAACAAATTGGAATAATTTTTTTATAGGAAAATCACAGTGCTTTTGGCAAGGCTATTGAAGCCTTTAATTTGACTTGAGTATTTCTCAAATATTATTGCCTAATATATAAAGTATGATTTGCATACGGTATGAAATAATAAACTTAAAAACAAAAGGGAAGAATTTCTCTATAGCAATTGCATGAAATGGCAGTGCACTCCCACTCCATCATATGGTTTCTGAGCTGGTTGCATTACAGCCCTTTCCTGTGTTGGGCTGTGAAGGAGCTTTGCAATCTTGGGTCTTGGTGCAGACATGGAGCTAGCTGCATGCAGCCTGTTGCCAGCCTCACGTGCCTGGGGAAGGGGAATGCTCTGTGGGGACCCGAATGGGAGCCTGCTCTCAAGAGGAGAGCAAATGTTCTTGTTTATACACATTCAGGAAAACAATTGTTTTTCTTTCCGGATATTGTGAATTATGAAATAAAACTAAAACCAAAATGAAAATAAAAACAACAACGATAAAACCCCACTAGTTCAACAGCCAAAGTGAACTTAGAGGAATGTTGAAAAAAAAATAGACTTAAGCACTTATTCTTTTGTTTTCTCCATTATTTGTCATTTCTGAGTTATTAGCATCTGTGAATTTTTTACAAAGAGTTATAATTCTCATTTGTATTTAGGATATAGCTAAATTTATTTGATCACAGAGAACAAATTTTCTAGATTAAAAAAATGGCACAAAATCACTTTGTGTGTGATTGAAGCAAATTGGAGCCTGTTCAGTATCTCCTGGTGGCACATTTCCATGCAAGCACTCTGCATTTTTGTGAGGTTCCTTACACCACGGTGAAGTTCTGAAGTAGCTTCAGTTTAAAGAGACCAGTAGAGGTGAGAGCGGTCTGGGATTTCCTCAGTCCATGGATCTGGATGTGGCTGAGATTAGAACTTTTCAGAATATGATGATACCACCCACCACTCTTGCAAGTCTTTGATATCAAAAATAAAGTATTAATTTACTTTACTCTTTCTGTGGCCTGAAGCCCTGAGATTTTTCTTTAATTATTTAGTAATACCATTTAAAGCACAAAAACAAAAAAGTCCCTTCTTTCAGTCAGTAAGAGTAAGAATTTAACTCTCCTTAAGCCTCCTTATAACAGGTTGTGATAAATTTTGAATATATTTGTGGTTTGCTTCAGCTCAGTGTCTGAAGACAGGTTCAGGGACCTTTCCAAGTTCACCACCTGTATGTGCACTTTGAAATAAACACACACAGACAACTTGCGAGTTGCTGTCCTTCCTGGGCTGCTTCTTGCTTGGCACAATTTTCTGAACTGTGGGTCTGGCAGGCTTTCTCTTCCAGTGATGCCTTGCCACTGCCTGTCACTGGAGGAGCTCTGTGGTGTTATCAGGATGTCCAACCGGGCTCCAGCATTTGGGTAATGTATTTTCTTACATGCTGCTAATGTTGCAGCAACTGTGTTTAAAAACTCTTAAAAGGGGAATTGATTCCCAGTTTAAGACTCAGTAAAAGAAAGGATAAATGTGAATTCGTTGATGCTTTGTGATGTGAAGTTGGATGACACTCAATTTTACAAAATGCGTTCTGCTTGCAGAAAATGTATTTTACTGTAGTGTTAAGCCAAGTTAGGTATTCCTTTGGTTCTTCAATATGTTTTTTGAGCCCTGCCACCCTCTGTTCTACAGATGATGGGGAGTGGGTGTTCTGTCTGCCCTGAGACCTTGTTCTTTTCCTCTACCCTCTTGGTTTTGTTATAGGATCTTGACTTTCGGTTTAACATGTCCCAATGGAGCAGAAGCCTTTTTGCCTTTTCTTACTCTCTTTAAAAGTAGATGCACTAAGAATTCTTTTCAGTACGTCAGTAGGGGAGGACAGTTTCATGTCGGCTATAAACTGGAGTTATATGGTGTTAGTTGTAGTTGTGTCTCTTGAAAGGAGCCAGTTGATTATAAAGAAGAAAAGCTAGGGAACCGACTGCCATTTTGCACATCATTCAGTTTTTAAAAATGTGTTTGACCAGATACTTTATGTGTTCTCTTGGCTTGGATGCATGGAATAGAAACCTAGGGGTATTTTTCTGTGTAAAGTTTAATTTTTATAAATTTTATAGTGACAAAAATACCAAGGACCTTAAATTCTAATTTTTTCTTTTTTTAAAGAGAGAGGGACAGTGAGAGAGAGAGAGAGAGAGAGAGAAATTTTAATTTAGTTTTCACGTGGCTTTCGTTGCTCCAAAACTTTATTGTGTATGTGGTGCTGTTTAGGATATTATGGCAATTATCAGAAATGGTGACTTAATGGAGCTGGGGTTTGAACTCAAGTACTTATGCATGCCAAGGAAGCGCTGTAACCGCCAAGCCATTGCTCCAGCCCAAATTCTAATTCTTAAAGAGATCGCTAAAACAAAACAAAAAACTTTGTTAGTCTTTGCAGTACCTCTCACCTCATGAGATCAACTCATGAATTATCAGCAGATTAGGGAGGAAAGTCTCCACCAGGACTTTCTAAGGCTTGGGTTGGTGGTAATAAGCAGTCCCAGTGACCAGCAAGGCTTCAGAGGCTATTTTGATGTCCAGCAACTCTGGTAAGTGGCTTCTCTGGTTTATTCCTTTTGGGGTGGTTTTAAAACCATTGTTTTGTTCTGCATTAGAGGGGAAAAGTGGACAGAAAACTGGTGAAATGTGTTGATTTGAAGGAAGGAAAATTGAAGGATTGTGAGAAATTCAAGAAGCAGATAATTGGACTGGACAGTTGGTTTGCTCAGCAGTATCTCATGAAGATACAGGGAAATGTTATTTAAACTTATGTTCATAGGAATTCAGAAATGAGTAGTCTTTTAGGGGAAAGATCATTTTGGCCAGAATATTTTTGGCATGCTGGCAACTGTGCTGAAATTTATGTAGATAGAGAACTTGCACTAAAAATGGGAAAGAAATGAAGGGCCCTTAGGTAAAATTGTGTGTAGAGATGCTTTGGTTGGTTAAACTGCTGCCGCAGAAGAGTGGACTTGGATTAGTGGACCCCTGTCAAAGGGGAGCTTTCCTGGCCTGGGAGTTCAAGAGGAGTTTACTAATGTAATGGTTAAGTCTTAATTCTGCAAAGGAAAACTGTTCTGTGCCTTGCTTTTTCATGTAATGTTATATATTGAAGAGGGTAGCACTTTGTTAGCTAAGGAGCTGCCTTATTTTGCCAATTAGCTGTTTAGGATATTATGGTAATTACCAAAAATGGTAACTTAAGAACTTTTTTTTTTAAAGGCTCTAAAATGTTCTAGTCTGTGAACACAGTGTTTGAAGGGAAAATTTAGAAGTGTGCTGCTATCTCACAGGTAGTGCACTTAATTCCACTAGCAGAGGGGGAACTAATTCAGCCTGGGGCATAGTAGAGCATGCTTCTCTTAGTGGCTTGGGGACATTGTCTCTGGTGCCAGGAAAGCCAGTTCAGTTTCAGAGTTGGACGTTCTTGGCCTGAGTTACTGGAATGTCGAGCTCTGTAGCGGATCAAATAGAGTACACTAGTAACCCAGCATAGGTGGGATCATGTCTGCTCCCACACACACACACACACAATGAAATGCTATGGCAGTGGTCCTCAGGATTGGCCTTCGGTTCCTCTTTCTCAGGCAGATAGGGCCACCTGCTTGGCTAAGACACTCACTGACAGATCATCACTTCCCCAGGGAAATCTTCCTGTCCTGATACCCGCTTGGAGAAATGATTCTAAAGGTGTGTTTGGTTTTCTCAGCTGTACAAAGGTGAATTTGGCCTTCAGTTTGGTCTTCTGCTAGGTTTGAAAGGATTTCTTCCTTTTCAGGCCACAGACACTATATTGTTGAAGTATTGTTGATGATGATAATAATCACTAACATTAGTGAAGTCCTTACCTAGTGCCAGGCATACTGTAAGGGATGTTACGTGAGGAACATTACATGTTACATGTGAGGAAACTGAAGCTTGTTTCAAAGGTTGAGTGACTTTTCTGAGATCACATAGCTAGTGACTAGTAGAGCTAGGAATTAAACCCAGGTCTCTGATCCTGAAGTCTCTGCAGTGACCTCTGGGCTCAAAATATGGTTCAGAGTTGGAGGGGGGAAAAACATGGATGGGTTAAATCTTTGGTTGGATTATGTTCCTTGCAATTCTAGTTGAGAATATTCTTGTGTTGCCTGCAAATTAAGATCTGATGTTTCCTTTGTAGTGGCTCCAACAGTGAACAGTGTTTTTCATGTGAAAGTCATAGTGAGACATGTAATCGTATTTTGGGGCAAACTTTGCCTTTCCTCAGTGATTGATAAGTCACCAACACTAAGGGAAGGTCCTGTCCTGTGACATGTGCGTGCTTGGCCATGATCTTGCCTTGCATTTTGCTTAATAATTTTCATTATTTTTAATTAAAGTTGAAGAAGTGCAGACTCAAGCTGAAATTAAGGTAGGCTGTGTTGCCGGAATCTGGTAATTACTTTAATTGATCACAAGATAGTTTCCTTGATCACCAATTAGAGTAAATTGCCGATCATGTTTCAAGACGTGAAGAAATGCCCAAACTGATTTATGTAATAGTGTTTTCATTTCTAATCAGACATAAATATCATTTCCTTCCATAGCAATTGTGTTTTATAAAAGAAGGGTTATAGGCCTACAAACATAGAGGTGATTCATAAACAATAGAGTTCTAATTCATTGAATTAGTGGAGGAAGTATTTACAGGCTTAATGGAGATTGTACTGGGGAAATTACTTTGGAGTAGCTGGTGCTCATTTTCTTAGTGGGAGATATGTTCTTTTTTAGTACATAATTAAAATAGTCTATAATCAAAATATAAAAGGCAGCTGATTTAAAGAACATATATCAAAGAGAATTGCTCTGAGTAATGAAAGATTCATATTGTAAATATGTGCTAGAAGTTAAGTCTTAGAACTTTAATAAATCATACATGTTATTTGGATTCAAGCTACATTTTAAATTCGGGGTGCTGTTAAAGATTTCACAGATTGATACAGGATTTTTGTTTTGGTTTTGTGCATCTGATAGTCTTTCATAGTTCTGTGGAATAAAATGAAACAAAGGAACTTTAAGAAAAATTAAAGTTCCCAGAGAATACTTGATTTGGGGTTCATGGAAAAATCTTTAATTGCTGATGGTTTGGAGATTTCCAAATGACAAACTTCATTGGTCCAATTTACTGTGATTGTAATGCTTACATTCCTGAAAATGGCAGAGTGACTTAAAAAGTCATACTTCATCATGCATTCGTTGACTTGTTCATAAAATGTTTGTAATTTGCAACGGAGGAAAGACTGAAACTATTATCAGCCATTATATGTTATTTGTTGGCCATATGTTTGTTTGAAATGGCCGTGGCTCAACAGAAATGGCTCATAGACAAACTATGCTGTAAATTGGCACTAAAAACCCACCTAAACAGGTAGGCATATGTTAAGAAGTTAACATGAGCCAAAATATTTTAATATGAACCATATTACATACATTGTAGGATCTGACTCTCTTTGCAGTGGGAACTTCATTTGCATGGCTTGTTCATTTTTCCCCAAACTAATTTTTAAAAATGGGTCACATATGTACAAATTCCAAAGGTACCAAAGTGTACATATTGTAGGTCTGTCTTGTTCCTGATAATCACCAGTTCCCACTCTCCTCCCCCATCATTCATTGTTACCCCATCAGTCTTGAACGTTCCAGTTATTAATGCATACACAAGCATATAAGTTTTCTTTCCTTTATAAGCAATTCATAGACTGTTGTTATGCATCATTTTTTCTTTTAGTAATTTATCTTCGAGGTATTTCCATGTCAGAGAATAAGTAGTTTCCTAATTTTGCTTAATGGCTGCATAGTATTCCAGTATAATCTGGAATATAATCTACTTAATCATTTCCCTATTGAAGGACATTGGGCTATTTGAAGACTATAGCTATTACAAGCAGTGCTGCAGTGACCATTCTTATAGTTATGTATGGTCTGTAGGACAGATTCCTAGAGGTGGAATTATTTTGGTCTAAAAGCATGGATATTTTTTCCGAAAGGTATGAACTTTTTTTCTTTTTTCTTTTGGTATGGGGATTGAACCCAGGAGCACTGTACCACTGAGTTACATCTCCTGTCTTTTTTCTTGAGAAGTGGTCTCACTAAATCACTGAGTCTGGCCTCGAACTTGAGATCCTCTTGAACTGTCCATAAGTTTGGAGTCACTGGGATTATTGGTCTGTACCACCATGCCTGGCAGGTATGGATGTTTTAAATTTGCATAGATATTGTCAAATTTGGGGGCTGGAGCAGTGGCTCGGCTGTTACAGCGCCTGCCTGGCATGTGCAAGTACACAGGTTCAAACCCCAGCACCCACGTACACACACTAAGTGTCAGAGCAGCAAAAGCCATGTGAAAAACTCAATAAAAATTGATTCTCTCTCTCTCTCTTTTTCTCTCTCACTATCCTTCTCTCTTAAAAAAAAAAGATCAAATTTACTTCCATGGTCTATCAATTTTTATTCACCAACCATATCTGAGAGTGCCTTTTTTATATCTTCACTAACAAAGTATTATCAAACTTTTTTATCTTTGCCACACTAATAGGTTTAGCTTTTTTTTTTCTTTTTA
Organism: Aplodontia rufa; assembly: GCA_004027875.1. Lineage (NCBI taxonomy): Eukaryota > Metazoa > Chordata > Mammalia > Rodentia > Aplodontiidae > Aplodontia > Aplodontia rufa. The sequence continues at coordinate 5,864 of PVKS010000354.1, read as the reverse complement.
AGAGAAAGAGAGAGGAAGAAAGAGAAAGAGAATCAATTTTATTATATATTTTTTTCATCTGGTTCTTATTTCTCTGATACTCAGTTGTATATGTGGTGCTGGAGTTTGAACCCAGGTCCTTATGCATGCCGGGCAAGCGCTCCAACCACTGAGCCACCTCTCTCGCCCTAGATAAATTTTTTTTTTTTTAAGAGAGAGAGAGAGAATCAATTTTTATTGAGTTTTTCACATGGCTTTCATTGCTCTGACACTTTGTTGTGTACGTGGTGCTGGGGTTTGAACCCATGTAGTCGTGCATGCCGGGTAAGCACTGTAACCGCCGAGCCACTGCTCCAGCCACTAGAGAAATATTTTTAATATAAGAATTATCTAGTACACCAAATGCCATATGTCTCAGTGACTGTCATGTTCAGGAAGGGAAACTCTATAGTTTCATAGAAAGCTTTCATAAGAGAAGAAACACAACCAAAATCTTAAAAGAGCTAAGGAGATCCAGAAGTACAATTCAGCTAAGCCTAATCTGAGTCATTTTAGGAGATCAACCCCCTTCCTGTTTACCTTCAGAAATGGACAATGTCCCTGACAGCCTTAAAAACAGTCCTAAGTCTTTTCTAGTTCACCTGACTAGAAGACTCTTCTTTTGACTAAAAATCCCCAAACTTCAAAGTACCTCCTAACCATACAAGGATCTTTCAATAATTTAAGATTCCTGAGCCCTTTTCCAAAATATTTCTGGTAGTCCCTGACATAGCTTGAGCCACTGTTTCTCAGAACCTGTTTTCCTTCTTTTTTCTTAAAAAATTTCGAATGTACGAAGTTAAGAATTTACAAACAATGCCTGAATACCTATCACTTAGTTTCTGTTATATTTTCTCATATATTTATTCATTTCTCCTTCCATTTATTAATATAATATTTGGTTGACTTTTAATAAATTTGTTGAATATGTGAAAAAAAAAAGAATTATCTAGGGCTGGATCAGTGGCTCCACAGGCTGTTGGAGCACTTGCCTGCCATGTGCTAGGACCCCCATTCAAACCCCAGTACCACATAATACAACTAAGGGTTAGAGAAACAAAAACCAAATGAATAAATAAAATTGAATCTCTCTCTCTAAAAAGAAAAAATGATGCTGCCTTTTGACTGAGAATATATTCTATCATATTAAGGAAGGACCTACATATTCCTATCCCATTAAGAGTTTTTGTTTTTTTTATTTTTGAGATTGAACCTGGCTGTGTTGCCCAGGCTGACTGCAAATTCCTAGTTCTAGTGTCCCTCCTGCCTCAGCCTCTTCAGCCTACTGAGGAGCTGGGACTATAAGCACAGGCACTGAACTCTGAGAGTTCTAAAAAATAACAGATATTGTATTTAGCAATTGTCTTTTCAGAATTTGTAAAAATCACTGTATAATTTTTATCTTGATTTAGTAATATGGTAAATTATGTTAATATATTTCCTGATATTGAACCATCCTTGCATTCTTACGATAAATCTTAACTTGATTATGCTGTTTTGTTCTATCATTATGTTGTTAGGTCTTATCTTTTAAGATTTTAGCTAATATGGTATTGTTCATTATATAAGCTATCTTTGTGGGATCATGGAGGCAATATTATGATGGATTATAAAAATAAGTTGGGGTTATTTTTCTTTGCTCTGGAATAGTTTAATTGATGTTTAGAATGATCTATTCCGCAAAGGTTGGAATTTCTCTGGATTCACAGAATCTAGATCTGTGAAATGATCTGGACCTGCTTTTTTTAGTGTCACTCTTGGACACATTTCTCTTATAGTTATTTATTTACTTTTTTTTCTTTTCTGGGATCAGTTTTGTTTGTTTGTTTTAAAGAGAGAGGGAGGGAGACAGTGACAGAGAGGAAGAGAGAATCAATTTTATTTATTTTTTCATCTTTTTTATTGTTGTTTTTCTGATACACATACCGTGTATGTGATGCTGGGGTTTGAACCTGGGTCCTTGTGCATGCCAGGTAAGCACTCCAACCACTGAGCCACCACTCCAGCCCTGGGGTCAGCTTTGATCATTTTTACTTTGCAAACTACCTTTCCTATTTTTTAAAATTTATTTGCATAAAGTTTGCATTTTTAATTAATTCAGGGGATTTTTTTTTTTTTTAAAGAGAGAGGGACAGTGAGAGAGACAGAGAAAGAGAGAAGCAACTTTATTTAGTTTTTCACATGGCCTTAGTTGCTCCAACACTCAGTTGTGTATGTGGTGCTTGGGTTTGAACCCAGGTCCTCATGCTTGCCTCAAGCGCCGAAACCACTGAGCCACCGCTCCAGCTCCAGGGGATATGTTTTAAAATTTCTCTTGTATGTGTAGTTCCCTTCACATTTCTTGTTTTATCTCTGCTTTCTCTTCCTATCTTCTGATTGCTTGTTTTTAGATGAAGTAACCAATTACCTTTAAAAAAAAAAACTGGCATTAGTATTTGTTAGTTCTTTCATTTTTCTCTTTCCTAATTCATTTACATCTGTTTTTCTTTCTTTATATCCATTCCTGCTCTTCTAAGTTTTCATTGTAATTTACATACATAACTTTTTGAGTTGGATCCTTAATTTATTTACTTTTATTCTTGCAGTTTTATTAAAGTTTGTTTATTCTGATTATTGCTTTAGATATATCCCAAATGTAATGCTTACATTTTTAATTTCTGTTCAGTTTTTATTTTTTCTTCCATCTAAGAGTTTTAAAAGAATAATTTGAAAAAATTTCCAGGTAGTTCTTTTTCTTGTTTTTATGTCTGAGGTTTCTTTTTAATTTTATTATAGAATGTTTTGCTACTTTTTGGAATTGACTCTTTTCTTTGTGGGTAATATACATTTGATTTCTGTAAATGTTCAATGGGTACTTTAAAATCTGTGTTCTCAGTTTTTAGAGTTTAAAATATACCAATTATGTCTGCCTTTTATTATTATTGAAGTAGCCTTATCCTTACTTTTGTTTCCTTAATACGTCATACATTAAAGACATAAGAATTAAAATCAACAATAAATGTTTCTATTCATCTTGTGTTTCCTGTAGTTTCTGCCTCATTATTTTGATGTTATTTGTAATAAGATATTCAAAATTATTCAATCTTCATTTTAGATATACATTAAAAATAATAATTACCCTTCTTTTCAATGGGTTGAGCTTTGATTTGATTTGTGATCTGGTGTGAAAGTTCCCGCCCCCCTTTTTTTTAAGAGGGGACAGTGAGAGAGACAGAATCAATTTTTTATTGAGTTTTTCACATGGCTTTCGTTGCTCTGAGACTTTGTATATACGTGGTGCTGGGGTTTGAAATTGTGTACTTGCGTATGCCAGGCAAGTGCCGCAACCGCTGAGCCACCGTTCCAGCCCTGTTTTCCCCTTTTTTTAATTGCTTGGATTTAGGGTCTTTACATTTGTTGGTTAGACAGACATTTGGTCTTAGAAAAAACATAACAACTAACATACTTTTTCTTATTTTAAATCATGATATAGATTACGTTATTTAAAATCTAGTTTTGATATGTTTTAAAATTTCATTTTAGGGGGCTGTGGCCTAGCAGTTGGAGTGCTTGCCTGGCATGCGTGAGGACCTGGGTTCAAACCCCAGCACCACATGCACAGCTAAGTGTTAGAGAAACAAAGGCCAGATGAATAAATAGAGTTGATTCTCTCCTCTCTCTCTCTCTCTCTTAAAGAAAATAAATAAAATCTCATTTTAGTTGTGTTTACTTAGTTGGGAAATATTTTTTTTTCAGATCTTGTGGGTACTATTATACTTATAACTTTACACAAAAAATTTATTCCTCTAATTCTTTAGATAGCATTCCCATTAAGCAACTTCAGAATTATACTTCTACTCTTTCCTACTTTTCTTTGACTATTTGATTTTAGTTTATATTATTTTTTGGTTGTATACTTATATATCTAACACTGAGTCTTATTTTACTCATAAAATTTTACTTTCATCTACATTCTTCATTCTTTTCCTTTTTCTTTCAACCCTTTTAGTAGTTTATAATATTTACGTTTTATTCTGTAACTTTAAGCCCAACAAGTGTGTTAAATGTATTCCTGAAGCTGAGTGAAGTTAGTGTTCACTGCCAGTGCCTTTGGTGTAGTTTCCCCATTCATCTCTTAATTAATCATTTAGTAGTTTCCTCGGGATGGATGAATGGGAAATAGGCTCTGAGTTAGCACTTTTCTAAAATGACTGTTGTACGTATTCTTTTTTCTAATTGGTTCTTTTTAGGTATACGTGGCATAAGATTGTACAATAGCATAATGATGAAAGCATGGTGTTTAACTTGTTCTAATTCAGTCTCCAGTTTTTTCCTCTCCACCACCCCCCCTTTTTTTTATGTACTTGATAATAGGATGTACGTTGACTTAAAAGCCTGGAGTGTACCTTGTTTTAACTCAGTTCCCAGTGTTGCCTCCCTTCCTCCCTCACCTCTGTACTGTTGGAAATATTTGACACTAGGATGAACACTGACGTTTTTATGAAAGCATGCTGTGTAACTTATTTAGTCCCCAATATTTCCCCTCCACCCCCGCCCACCACACACAGCTCGTTCTCTTCCCTCTACTGCACTGGCCTTTCTGTTATTTTCTAACAGTGTTTTTTAAAATTTAGTTACTTGTTGATATTCATGTTGATGATTCACTGTACGTTCATATATGAACAAGAGAAGAGAAAGTCAAATCTGATTCCTGTATTTATTTTCAAACAGCTGTTTAGCTGGGTATAAAATTTTTTGTTTTTACTTCCATTTTCTAAAATCTTTGTGGGTATTGCTTCTCTGACTTCTAATGTTGGTATATAGAAGTTTGAGGTCAGCAGATTCTTTTTATTCTTGCACATGAAATTAATCTTTTGACTAGATGCCAAAAAGATTTTTAAAAAATGTCTGAGTTCACTAACTTTACTAGTTAAATTATCTGGTTTTATCTGGTTAAATTATTATAATTTATAGATTTAAATCTTTTATTTCTTGCCAGGCATGGTGGTGCATGCCTGTAATCTTAGCAGCTCAGGAGGCAGAGGTAGGAGGATTGCAAGTTTGAGGCCAGCCTTAGTAACTTAACGAGTCCCTAAGCAATTTAGTGAGACCCTGTCTGAAAATAAAAATGGCTAGGGATGTAACTCAGTGGTAAAGCAGCGCTGGGTTAAATCTCTAGTACCAATAAAAAATAAAAATACAGGGGCTGGAGTGGTGGTTCAGCAGTAGAGCACTTGCCTGGCATGCATAAGAAGCTGGGTTCAAATCCCAGCACCACATACACAACTAAGTGTTGGAATAACAAAAACCAGATGAAAAATAAATAATAATTGATTCTGACAAAATAAATGAAAATGGATAAATAAATAAAACACTATAGACTCAAAAATCTTTTATTTCTGGAAAAATTTTAAAATTCTCCAATTTTTTTCTGTTCCATATTTTTGTCATGTTCCAATTATTTTAGTTCTCTTGTATGTTTATTATCATGAAATTCTAAACGGTTGCTGATTTCTATTTCATTTTGCCCACTTTGCTGTTCCTGTCTGTTCTGCCTTGAGCTATTTCCAACTTTCTTCCATCCAGTGGTTCCAGAAGGCCTATGCTTTAAGTAGCATAAGTCCTTTAGATTCCAGCTGGAGTCCTTGTAAGCACGTAGCTAGGGCTGTAAACCAGATTCTTTTAAAGAAGGGACAGATGGCATTTATTTTCTGTTGAGTCAAGTGTTTGCTCATATTTCTTCATTGTATTCGAGATAATCGAAATTCCCCTTTGAAGCTTTTCTTTTTTCCTCTCTTATCTACTCATCTAAATTCCTTGTAGTAAAAAAATAAAAAAAATAAATTAGTTGTAGTAGTAGTTCTTAT
>PVKS010000353.1:111003-207473 GCA_004027875.1 Aplodontia rufa | reverse complement strand
CCAGAATATTATAATATCTCTAATAAAGACAAATGCATTTACCTATCAAAGAAGAATATTTTTATCTCTCTTTGGCAAGCTGTGAAGCTATAATAAATCATGCTAGATACTTAAATTTGGTAGAATTTTACCTTTTTTAAAAAAATTTGATCTAGAACTTCCAAAAATATCTTCATTGGCAGACCTATCTGTAAGAGCAGGTACCTTGCTCCACCTTGAGATTAATAAACTGTAAATCTCCCTGTTACTTCATCATCACATGAGGAAAATTATAAAGCTCTGTGTTCCAACTTCTACTTGCCTTACCTATCTCATTGAGATTCATTAAATTAAATGTAGTGGCATGTAAGCTTTCAAAAAGAGGTCAATTTATAGAAAGCAAAGGTTAAAATAAGTGATATGGTACATACTTCCTCAAAATTTCCTACCCTTCTTAAACCTAGGGGTAAAGATTGCTCTGATCTAGATTTGCTAGCATGTGGACCTCTCTGAAGATGAAATTGCTGCATTCATTGGAATGAGCCCCTGGCTATGAATAGGTCTCTAAATATTTATCTTAAGGAAGCAGAAAGGAGGAATAAGGTTCTGTCTATTCTGAAGCCCTTATTTTAACAAGTCCATGCAGAATTAGAATTAATTTTCTCTTCATCTTTACTCCTTGATTTGGAAGTCAGTAATATTAGTCAGTTCCTAAATATGCTAATAATTTCTGGTTTTAAAAATGATCTCATTTTAAATGTTTGTTGTTGTTCTAAGTCTTTTTTATGATTTGTGCTTATGCTCTAATATCTACCCTTTTTAACTGGCATGCAAAATTTGGGCATACAATAATCCCCACTGATTTTCAGTTTCACTTTCTGCAGTCAGCCATGGTCTGAAAATATTACATGAAAAATTCTGTAAATTAAAATAATTTGCAAATTTTAAATTGTTCAACATTCTAAATTAGCACAATGCATCCTTGCTTTGTCAAGCCTGTCTTTACCCAGGACATTTATGTCAAACCTTTGCCCAATGTATCCATACAGTATATACTACCCACCCGTAAATCATTTAGCAGGCAGTCAAGGTTTCACAGTACTTGTATTCAGATAGCCCTTATTTTACCTGATTATGGCCCTGAAGTGCAAGAATAGTAGTAGTTCCTGGAATTCAGAAATGCCAAAGAAAATAAGATATTCTTAGAAAGAGAAATCACATACAAAATTTAATTATAGTGTATCCATATAATTGCTCTATTTTATTATTAGTTGTTAACATGTTAACATGCCTAACTTCTAAATTAAATTTCATTGTAGACAACTATATATAGGAAAAACATAGTATATAAGGAATTCAGTACAATTTATGCTTTTAGTCATCCACTGGGGATCTTGGAGCATATCCCTTGTGAAGGGTGGACTACTTTAATTAATAGCACAAGATATTGCAGAGTAGATATTAGTCTATTTTCACTAATTCTTCTTTATAGAACCTTATTATGATTTTTATGAGTTCACATAGTCAAGAAACAATAGTGTTGTAAATAAATAAATAATATCATTGTGAGATTTTATACAAAGCATAGGCAATTAATTGATAGTATATAAAATCATTTTATGACAGAGGATTTAGAAGATTGATATCAAATAACATTTATTGAACACTAACTAAAATGCAACATCACTTTTTAAAATATAAGAGTTATTATGGTTTAGATACGAGGTGTCCCTCCAAAGCTCATGTGTGAGGTCCTGAGGAGAAATGATTAGATTATGATGCCTTCAACATAATGAGTGGATTAATCCACTGATACAGATTCACTGATTAACTGGCTGGTAACTGCTTGTAGGTAGGGTGTTGCTGGAGGATGTAGGTTTGGGGATTGTGTCTTTGGGGTTTATATTTTGTCACTGGTGAGCAGAGCACTCTCACTGCTTCCCAATGCTATGTTTTGAGCAGCTTTCCTGTCCCATGCCCTCTGCCTTTCTGCCTCACCTTGACCCAGAGCCAGGGAGTCAATGAGCCATGGACTGAACCTCTGAAACTGTGAACCAAAATTTCCCTCCTCTACTCTGTGCTTGTAATGTCTTTGGTCATAGCAATGTAAAAGCTAACTAAAGCAAGAGTCGTTATTAAAGGACACAGGATTGTCCATCTGCTGGTGAAACCCTCAAATATGTCATGCCAACTGTAGCCCAAAAAAAGTGCAGAAGAGTTCATTCTTGACTACATGTGCATCTCAACCTTGAAACTGCAGGATGTCTGGGGTATTCCCAAGTTCTGGAATTGCATTCTGGGATATTTAGTATACCACTGCTTCTTAATTTTTTAGAAGTATTTTTTTTCCCCAGAGACACTCACAGTCCAGAGATTTTCAGGAAAAGACAGAAAAAACAGGTGAATATCTACAAGTCCCAATGTAGAGAAACACAGCAGGTGGTAACACCAACGACCAGGTGAAGTCATAAGTATCTCATTAAAAGTCTAAGTCATTCACTGACCTGTGTTGGATTTGATTCCCAAAGTTTCTGAGGGCTACAGGTCCTTAATGTGATGTAGTCAGTACCTGTTAGCACTTCTTTAGGGAGCACTACAGCCATTCACTGGACATGAATATGCTCAGAAACCCTTTTTACTGGTCCCTCAAACTAAGCATTAATTACAAAAGGATGTCATCTTGTTCTTTATCCCCTTCATAGTTAATCTCAGAGTTAAGAAGAATTTGTAAATAAAAAGATTAAATTGCCTACTTAAGGATTACATAAGGATTAGGTGCGTATTAACTTTCTCAGCTCCTCTTCTAACCAAAATCTCAGTCAGACCTCTTATTCATCCTTCAAGGATTGGTTGCACTCAAATAAATTATTGAATTTTGACAAGTACAATGGTCTTGTCAATAAGTTAGCATACATAAAAATTAAATTCCAGGTTTAATAGCTTATAAAATAAGGAGACAATATTCGTCTAACAGGTCAGTTTCTTTGGAGCCAATTGAGTTGACGATTTAGGGAATAAAAGATGCACATGAAAAGTAGGTGCTCCTTTGATTTCTTCCAACATTAGTTTTCAAAAGACCATCTTAAAAAATAATTTTCTTATTCTACAATTTTGCTTTTAAGCATGCTACAGCACAGTATGATTAAGATATTGAACAAAGTGTAGCATGAGTTGATCTGAAGTTGAGAAAATAAAGACTTTTTAAAGAAAGTTTGTATATTTATTGTAATTCTATGCTGACTTAACTTGCAAGCTATCTTTAAAATCCAGAGTGACTATTTTATACCTACCTACGTCTATATTCTAAGACATCTAAGCTTACTGTAGTTCCCATTTGCCAATTTTGAAAATAGCTGTCTCTTTTTGGTACAAAAGGTGGTTCAGAAACTGGGATAGACAGGGAAATACAGTGGAAATTACCTGAGGCATTTTCAGCAAAATAAAACCTGCTACTGAGTCTTGCCCGGAGACAGCTCTGGTGCCCATCACCCAGACTTCAGGATCTATGTAAGTGCTGTCAAAGAAGTTTAGCCAACTTTAATCCAAACAATATTGGGCTTCAAGTCCACATTATGGAAAAGATACCGAGAGAAATCAATTTATTTTCACTCTTCTAGTGTCCATAGTGATCTGGGTTTATAAAAGTGCATCTGACGTGATAAAGATTTGACCAAATCTCTCTCGCTCGCTCTCTCTCTTTCTCTCTCTCTTTCTCTCTCTCTATCTCTCTCTCTCTCTCTCTCTCACACACACACACACACACACACACATATCCAAATGAAAAAGAAAAAAGAATACAACTTTGATGTTAGGACTACAGGGCAAGTGAATTTAAATGAAAAGAAACTGCAAAGATTCCAATACAAATCTTTTTGAATGGGGGAATGGGCAGATGTCAATTTAAGAGCTGTTAAATAGGATTCCCAGAGCCAAATGGAAAACAAAAGGAAGAATGACAATTGGAAGTTGTAGTAGTATTGAGGGTGACTTTTCAGTTAGTGGTGGGATGTTAGGACTGGCCTGCACCTGTCTGCATCACCTGCCTAACGAGGTACTTTTATTGGACAGAGCCTCTTATATCACTATAAAACACCACCCCAGCATTTGTGTATTCTTCATGTCCAGAAGGTGATTACTAGTATACTTTTATTGATAAATGAATAGATTTACCTTTGAATTCATTAGTGGGAGTTAGGGATATAGTTTAGTGGTAGAGCGCATGCCCAGCATGTGTGAGGTACTGAATTCAACACAGGGAAAATATTATTAGCCTATTTTACATTTTTAACATTCATATTTGAGTAAAATTTCTAATAATATTCCATTAGAATTCTTCAATGACTATCATACTAATAAAAATATTAGATTACCAGTGTAGTGAACAGTATTTGTACAACATTCTCTTATATGATGTCCTTCGAATCCTCTGCAACATTGTAAAATAGCCAGGAATTATTTTTTATTTTGTTACATAGTGGAGGAAATTTGAGATGTTTAGGTCTTAAATAAATTTTCCGTTTTACAATGCTAGCAAGAAGTGAAGGGAGAACTAGACCGGCACCGACTGATAGTCTCTACACCAAAGCTTCAGTTCTGAAATCTGCAAAATCTGTAGCACAATCGCTATGCACAGCAATTGCTGTGGATGAAAGGAGTCCTGAACAGCACCAGTTCTAGTATACAGAGAAAGCAGGAAAGTTAGGAGTTTTATTATCATTTGTTCATTCCTCCCTCAGTTGTTTATTGTCAATACTGTAGTAAAGATCCCGGAAACATCTAACAGCCCTACAACTAAGATGCTTCCAGAACTACTGCTCTTAACCTTCTTCTATGTTCTCATTTTCCCTAGAAGTTACCACTTTGTTGATGTTTGTGCTTATGTGCACATTTTATAAAAACCATAAATAAAATTAATTTGTTTTAATTTTTTAATTGGACACATGGTTTAATTTTGTTTTGCAGGCTTGTCTCCAACTCCTGGGCTCAAGTGATTGTCCCACTGCATCCTCCTAAGTAATTAGGCATAACTGATGTACCCCACCGTTCCCAGATAGGTCATTCATTTTCAAATGTCAAGTTATTCTGAACTATGTTGCTAAGATTTGTATCTTATTTATTTGTCTAGCGGCAGTACATTTATTTTTACTGCCTTATAATATTCTATAGTGGTCTTAATTTCTGAATCAGTTTTCCCATTACCTTACCAGTTATTTGTTTATTCTCTAATTGTGAATAGAAAAACCATGAACATTTGTGGAAATATATCCTGTTGCTTATAAGCTAAAATTTATCTTGAGTATATATACCTAGCTCTAGATTTTATATGTCATAGTTTATGTGATTATTCAATGTTGTAAAACAATGCTCAATTATTTTCTGAAATTATTATATTGATAGCCCTTTAATTGACACTGGGTGTTGTCAGACTTCTCAGATTTATCCAATGGACTAATTATAGGATTTGTTTCTCATTATGTCTTTAATTTAATATTCCCTAGTTACTAGAGATATTCATGCATATGGCTTTTTGATACAGATTCAAATCTATATCTCTTGACCTTTCTCTTATCAATATGTAGAAGTTCTTTACACATTTATATTAGAAATCAATCCCCTTTTGGTTAAATATGCTAACCACATTTTCTTCTTGCTTTATCATTCATATATTTAAGGGTGTCTTTTGATAAACAAATTTCTAAAGCCAATATAGACAAATACAGCCAAAATAGGAGTATTTGTAGGTATGGTCACAATATTCTGTGTTTGCTTAAATCTTTTCTGTGTTAAGGTAAGAAAAATATTCGACTGTTCTTTTTAGATGTTTCAGTATTTTTCTTTTTACTATTTAAAGGTCTAACCAATAAGAACAGTGAGCTCAGAAGTGGACTCACTTAATGAGAACTGCATATATAAAATAGATAGCATAGCAATTTACGAAGGGTTGACTGTACTGCTTAACACAGGTAGATAAACATTTTACTATACCAATGTTGAAAAGCATTTCTCCATTTAATACCAGGTATCAAACAAAGCTCAGACAGATTAAGCACTTAAATAGTAAAATATTTATCTACCTGTGTTAAGCAGTAGTCAACCCCTCGTCATTTGCTATGCCATCTATTTTGTATATGCAATTCTCATTAAGTGAGTCTGCTTCTGGATTCACTGTTCTTATTGGTCAGAGCTTCCTTCCTCCATAAGTACTGCACTATCTTAATTAGCAGTGTAATATCATAAGTCTCTGAACCTGTCCTTCTTAAATCTGCTTTCTCAAAATTATCTTGAATCTTCTTCCTAATTCAGAAACCTATCCATATTTTAAAACATTATTTTACTCTGAAATAAAGCACACAGAGAGAAGTGCATAAAATATACAAGTATAACTGCTTAAAGTATTATAAGCTAAGCAAAAAGAAGTATAATAAGGCTTTATTCCCAGAGGTCTCCCAAAAGCCTTTTCTTAGTTATATTCTCTTTCTGTTCCCTGAGTGTGATCAGCATGCTGCTATTATTTATTGATAGTCACCACCTTGCTGCGCTTTGTATTGGAGCATGATTTAGCAATGTCATAAAAATTTGACTGCTTTTGAATTATTTTATTAGTGGAAAAAATATAGTATGAATTTGTGTCTTCTTTTGAATAGCATTATATTGTGAAAATTAATCCTTGGTATGACCTATAGTCTAGTTCATTCATTTCTATTTCTGTGTAGTATTCCACCATGTGAATAAATACCACAATGAATGTATCTGCTAGAAATCTGGGTTGGATCCAATTTGGAGTTATTAGGGCTAGAGGAGCGGTGGCTTGGCGGTTACAGCGCTTGGCTGGCCTGCGCAAGGACCAGGGTTCAAACTCCAGCACCACGTACACAACTAAACTAAGTGTCAGAACCCAGAAAGAAAAAACAAATAAAATTGGTTCCCTCTCCCTCGTTCTCTCTCCCTAAATCTTTCTCTCTCTCTCTCTATTTCTCTGCCTCTCTTCATCTTAAAAAAAAATAGTATCTCTGTGAATCATTGCAAATGTCTTCCTAGATACACACATGCATTTCTCTAGATTTATAATGGGATGGAAATTTATGAATCACAGGTGATAGATAAATTAAAATTTAATAGATAAAATTGGAAGGAGAAATTTGAATATCCATGGGAACATAAAAAGTTACTTATTATTCAGTATCTTCATTAACACCTGCTAGTTCAGTTTGTGGTTTTGATTTTGTCAGTGACATTGGATCTTCTAGAGAACAGTTAGTTTAAAATTACATTTCTCTAATTACTAATAATATTGAGTGCATTTCTATGTGGTTTTGGCCATATATATTATTTCCTTTGTAATACTCCTTTTTTTTCTATTTGCTTTCTATTTTTCTTGTTTTTTGTTTTTTGTTTTTTTTAAAGAGAGAGGACAGTGAGAGAGACAGAGAAAGAGCGAAACAACTTTATTTAGTTTTTCACATGGCCTTAGTTGCTGCAAGACTTAGTTGTGTGCGTGGTGCTGGGGTTTGAACCCAGGTCCTCGTGCTTGCCAGGCAAGCGCCGAAACCACTGAACCACTGCTCCAGCCCTATTTTTCATGTTTGATTATAGGATTGCTTTATATTATGAACAAAATTTTCTTGGTTATACTTGAACTACACTATATGGTTGATGTTCTTACTTTCTTAATGATGATACCCCTTTCTCTTCTCTCCCTCCTTCTCTCTCTCCCTCTTCTTTTCTGTCCCTCCTTCCCTCTTTCTCTCTTGTTCTGAATATAAATGTACTAAAAATTCTTGATCTTTTTCCTTTGTGGTTAGTACATTTTGTGTACTATTTTAAAATGTCTTTTTCTACCCCATGTATGAAGATATTTCTGTACTATATCTAATGTTTTACATAGTTTTCACATTATATATCTGATACATTTGTAATTTGATTTATTATCCTTGTGGAATTGCTTTTATTTGGCATATGCTGTCTCTGCATTCTGGATATCAAAATTTTCCTCATTGTTAATTAAAAAGCCTGGCTTTTGCTCATTACTTCAAAGTTCCATCTTTTTCTCAAATTTTCAATGTAGCTGAGGTTCTGTTTTTTCTAATGTCATATATTTCAGTGTGGGCATAATTGCTCTAATACTATTAAATTTTATACAAAAAATTTTAAGTCCTTTTCCTATGATTTTCATCTTTTAGAGCATCTAATCTATTCTTTGATCTTGAATTTTCTTGTAACATTTTGAATAATGTGGGACATATGCATATATTTGATTAATGGGTTTTGATTATAATTGCACAAAAATTATGAATAATCTGAGGGAAGTCTGGATCACTGCATGGTTGAATCTTCTATTCTTTATTTTCTTCATTAATTATGTTTTTCTATATAGTAATTTTTAAAAATTTTTGAAAATATTCTTTTTATACTGAAATATTTTATAAATCAATGGCTACATATTTGCTATTTTAAAAGGCTATTGTAAACTTATCTTTCTAATTTCATTTTTGATTTATGTTAAGAATTTATAACTAAAATATATTTTGTATAATGAATTTTTCTTCATAACTAACTAAAATAATTATGTTTGTGGTGATTTTGATTTGACATGTTAAATCTTCAGGTCACAGTGAGGGCTTCATGATGATCAGTATTCTTGTCCATGACCAGAGGCTCTGTGTTATGTTCACTCTACTGATTTTTGATACAATTTTGTCATTTTTATATGTCTTATACAGTTTTATATAGATTTTTGAATAAAATTTATACTGAAAATGTGGAAATTGATCTATTTTTACACTTTGCCGTCTTTGATTTTTTTTTTTTTGCTCGTAAGATATATATGTAGTTCACTCCTATATGTTAAATTTATATCCATGCAGGCTTAAAGATGTTTCACAATTAAAATAGCCTATATTTCTAAAATAACCCAAATCTGTTTTTTATTCCCTGCTGAGTTTAGACTGCTTATATGTTTAGAAGGCATTTTGGATTTTTCTTTTCTCTACAATGAATGTGAAGAAATTGTCTCTAGATACTCTACTCTTAATATCCCTCACTGCTTTGGGAATATAAAATATGCTACTTGCATGGAATGGGTTGGAAATATTCTTTTTCTCTTCTTTGAAGCAATTTTTATGTTTAGAGCATTATATTTTTTAATCAAAATCACATATTAAGCCTTCTAGGATAATTGAAAAAAATGATTCCTCTAATTACTGAGATTGTTGTACTTATTCTTGAGATTATTTCAGCAATATAAATTCTTCAATTTTATTGGCAACAAGTATCAAAGAACTCTCTTTTGTCTTCAAACATATTTGTTTTGCTGCTATGATGGGCCCATTTTGCTCATAATGCTGGTTCTTCTGGGCTCAGCTGAGCTCCACCTGTATTCTCATGCTGACCCTTCACTGCAGGAGCGATACCTGTTTGAGAGAATGCGCTAAACCAAGCCACAGTAGGAAATGATCATTCCTTCTTAACAGAACTGTGCTCACATTCTCTTGACAGCAAGTCATTTGGATAATATTGGCAATAGGGCAGGGACACATATTCAATCCATCTGGAGGCATGACACAATTGGGAATTTTATTCTTACAAGGGAGGGGTCATACAATTGATAATTGTAAAATCTCCTATAGTGTTTGAGAAGAGTGTCTATTCTAATTTTCCTTTGCAAAATTGTAATGTGTTCATAAGACCAAGTTTCTTAATTTTGTTGTTCAAATCTCTGTCTTTAGTGATAGGTCGACTTGATGTAACAGTAACTGAGAGAAGTTCACCAGGAAGATAAAACGCACGTATTTGGAGAAACAGACTCATTTGTATAAAAGAAAAATAGTTGTAGAAAAGAATTAACAAATCTATCATTATAACAGAACACTTCAAAATATTTCCTGTCTTGGGCAATAAAAGAAACAAAATCCTATCTTTCTGTCTGCCTAAGCTGAATAATTTGCTTTTGTGTGAATTTCTGAAAGCACTTTTTGTCTTTTTTAAAACAAAAATGAAGAACTAAGAAAATACTTAATTTCTAAGTGTAATTCTGTAATTCTGTAGGTCATCAGAAAATTTTTCAATGAAGTGGTGTAAAGTAGGAAAGGTGGTGTACTGGAAACTTCACCCAGGGGTAACAAACCACTAACACTGAGCTGCACCCAAAGCCCCATTGATTCTTATCTTGATTTTGTGGCAATATCTTGTTAAATTGCTGAAGCTGACCTTGAATTATCCTGCCTCAGCCTCCCAAAATACTAGGATTACAGGCAAGGACTATTTTTTATGTGTAGAAAGTATTATGGAATCCTAAGATGTTGTCAACACAGATTTTATTTTACGTTGTTGTTTTATCACATGTAAGTACACTTACATACAAAGATGCAGATTCTCACCCAAAGATCAAAATTCAAATATTCACATGAACCAGAGGCAAATAAATTAAGTTAGGGGAGATTTAGCCTTTGCCTATGATAATTTCCAGAACTATTAAATACAGGTTATACGTATGGTAAACTTGGGTGTAAATAAAAACATGAAAGTAACTTAACAGAATGATAGTACATTGAATGGATCAGTATCTTCTCTACATATTTGCTTTAAAAATTAGGAACTGAATGTGTGTGTGAGAGAGAGAAAGAGAGAAAGAGAGAGAGAGAGAAAGTTTTGCTTTCTCAGTTGAGATTAACCATCCCATTGTCCAATAATAGTTTTGTCATTAATACCGACAGAATTGTCTCAGCCAGAATCTCCAAGAGGTTTTCCTTTTAATAGAGTTTTTATTACAGTGTGAAATTCCAATATTTGGCAGAGGGAAAAAGTGAGACTGTGCCTGTCCCAGAGGAATTTCATATTTTCTGTTTATGTGGTTCATGTTAGAGTAGAAAGAAGTAACTTCTCTGGGTTCTCTACAAAATTCTTGGCAAACCACCTTCAGTGTATGGAAAAATATGTATTTTATTTTACAAAAAAAATACCAAGTTCTCCTCAGGCATGAACACATAGCCTTTCCTATATTGATCAGAATTCTGCACACTTGATTCTGACCAACTCAAACAACTCAAAGCAAGTCCACTGCTCTGTTGTTTAATCCATTCTGGCTATTGGCTAGCTGTTGTCTTCTGTCAAATTATCTCTTGACAATAAAACTATTTTATTATTCTTCATTTATTATACCAAATCAAGTAAATATTCATTCATTTAATAAATTACGTGTGAATATGATATTAGACACTACAGCTGCACCCTGTGCAAGACAGTCACCATTCCTGTTTTCATGGAGACCTTTGAGTATGCTTTAACTCCTTGATTTTCATTTTCAAAATTTAAATGCTTGATGTTTCATTTTTAATGGCCCTGAGTAGGTTATAAGGATATTTTCCTTTGCTTATCCCTGATACCACAAATGAAGGGTTAATAACAAATATCACTTCTATTGCAAGGCTCAAGTTATCACTCAATTGGTCTGATTCTCTTCACTCGGACAGTCTGAGCATAAGATCTTGCTTGACAAATGTTATGGTTTAAATTAGATGTGCCCCCCAGTCGTTCATGGGTTCAAGATTCCATCCCTAGTATAGCAATGTTCAGAGTGGGGACTTGGTGAAGTAATTTGATCATCAGAGCTCTGACCTCCTTGATGGATCAATCCTTTGAGGGATCCAAAGTTGAATGGATTATCAAGAGGTGGTAGAACTGTAGAAGGAAGAAGCTATTTAAAAGGAGTGAGTATTTGGGGGCATACCTTGGAGGATTATATATTATTCCTACATCTTTTCCCTACCCTCTCTCTCTCTCTCTGTTTCCTGGATGCCATGAGGAGATGAACAGCTTTCCCTCACTGTGCCCATCCACCATGATGTTCTACATCATTTCAGGTGCAAATCAAGATGCTGGCAAGTCTTGAACTAAAATCTATGAAACTAGGAGCCAAAATAAATCTTTCCTCTTTGAAGTTGTTTTTCTCAAGAATTTCATCACAGTAATGAAAATCTGACTAACACATGTACCTGCAAATGCTCAAGTTAATGAATGGTGCTCAATAAATATCCCCATCAAACAACTAGAATTATCTACTCTTTCTGCCTGTACTAACAAACAGAAATGAAAGATCATCTCTTTTGAATACACTTATGCTCTTGACATTGGCATACGTACATCTTCAAGGATATGCTGAATTATGACAGAGATGTACAAAATACAAAACCACATTGTAAATATCAAGCAGCTTCCCAGAGAATCAGTTTTGGTGAGTAGTAAATAATTTAAATATTTTTCACATCAAAGCAAATAGGGTTTTATTATCAAATCGATGAAAATTTCACATAAATTTTAAGATAATAATTATATGAACCACATATTTTCTAGGCATGAACATCATGTTAACTGCTTCACAGGGGATATATCATGTTAATTTCCCTAGTAATGAAGTAAATACATCTTACAGACAAGGAGATGGAAACGTTAAGTAATGTAGGCTATGTGACCTGGGAATCTATGCTTTTAGCAAGTGTGTTTTATAATAAATACAAAACTTGAAAGAAATGCCTGATGGCTGTGGGCCAGTGTGTGCAATAATTTTCTGTCTGTCAAAAAAAAAAAAAAGGCTGCTTTATGGAAAAGTCTGAGAAATAGCAAGACACAGATCAAACATTGTCCTACATGATCCCACTGCCACTGCTTCCTTTGCATTGTCCACCCAGAATTCTTAGAATCAGTCACCTTGCTAATCTCAATCCATCCTTACTGGCTTTGGGTACAACATTTCAGGACATGTCACCTCATGACATTTTCCCACCCACACACACACACACAAAACAACCATAGCTACCTCCCCCATTGTTGCTCATCTTACATCGAGGACCCTTTCATTAGCCCTTTTCCCGGTCTTTGTTAATCAGCAAGGTCATTCATTCATCAGTTGACTCCTGGCAGGCACAACTCTCCACACACTCTTCCGGCATCCCATGAAGTTTTAACTTTCTAAGCGCTTACTTCTATTCCAGTGGACTCATTTCTTTTCTTCTGATTTCATGATTCCAAGAAAATATATAGAGGAAAAAAATCACTTTATGATCTTGAGAAGTCATAGGATCATTTTTCATGACTGATCTTTGCTTCAAATCCAAACTGTTTTCCATGAAGGAAGATTCCATTTTCATTATGTGTTTGAAACCTTTTAGCTCATCTCAGCTTGAAATTGTGATTTCTCCGGGGAGTTAGGTATGAATGGTAGCTCCTAATAAAAATGTAAAGATTTTTATAAGCTCTGGATCAATAGAAAATGCATTTGTGGAGGCTTGCATTTGTTTTCAAAAGCTGAGCAAGGTGAAAATTCTGATTTATGAGCTAAGAATTAAGGGTCAGTTACAAGTAGTAAGAAAGACAGTATTAGGATTTTTCTTTTTTCTTTTTGAAGATGAGTCACCCTAAAACCAAAATCAACAGAGACCCTTCACTAAGACCAGAATGAAGACATGTACTTGAGTTAAAAGTCTGAAGTTTTCACTGTTTCTAATTATATTACACAATATTTTTATTATTAATGTGAGATAAGAGTCGTTGATAAAATAATTTGCAGTACTTCATAGTGATGGATAAATTACACATGGCTTTGTGAAAATAATACCAGAGCTATTGTGTGAGATAAGAGGATAGAGATATTATTACTGAAACCTTAAGCAAATCAATTAAGGAAAATTTTTCACTGAAGAAATGGGAATAAAATGTAATCATTGAATCCTTGTTTTTGAGAGTTTTAAAATTCTAAACAGTGCATAGGTAGAATAATTATTTTAACAAAAGTAAATTAAATCAGAAGTAAATTAAATTCCATTAAATCAATTAATGCTAAGTCTACTGCACATTCTTCACAGGGGCTGACTATGGAAGAATTAAGGACATGACATGTCTGGCAAAACCAACTGTAACTCACCACCCGGGCTCCTAATACAAAGTAGAGACAACTTGGTTCTGTGGTCCATAACATTTTAGGATGTGACTGTGTCACGGTTTGAGCAAGATAGGTTTAAATCATTCCAAATTATTTTCTGAAAATAATTTTATTGGATCAATTAAAGTAAAAGAGACTTATTTGATCATGAGAGTGGATGAGCAAATAAAAAACATTGCTAGGTACCGTTTTTTAACCTACAGGAAACTTCTAAGACTCAATTCATCTCCCCCACAAAGAACATGTATACTGTATAATCAATATTTATGCAGAGTGAAACAAAGTCATGCAGTTTTGAGAAACAACCATCTATCAGGCTTTTGTCTAGCTCCTGACAAAGACATCAGCTGGCCCCATGGTAGGGCCTCCCACCTTTATAACAGGGCGTCACAGTCTAATACAAAGTTGTCAATGAAGACCTTATAATGCTGATCTGCTGCTTCACAAATCATGTAGTACTCCTAGAAGGGAGACAGTGTTTTCCTTCAGTTACAGAGGAGCATATGAATATACTCTGTCCCTGCCAGGGTCATTAATATTTTTTCCAATTATGGTTTCTACAACAGAGTACCAAAATATTTGTCTACTTTGTTCTTGCTGTGATTAAATGTGCTTCATCTGAGAGGAAAAATGGAAGAATGGGATATCAGAGCCCCAGCTAACATTCTGATATAAGAGCAGAAAAAATACAAGATTTGGAGTGTGTGGCTCTGATTTATATTGACACATAACTGCAGGATGGCTGCTTCTTAGACCTAAGAGCTCCCAGAAGGAAAATAAGAAACATCTTTTAATTCTTAAAATTCCTATAAGGATATTAGTACAGAGTCTGTGGGTACATGTTGTATTTAAGTTGCTTGTCTCTGTTGGTGTCACAAAATTGAAATGTTTTTCTGTGGTCTTTTTTCCTACAATTAGCTCCAAGCAAACAATGAATTAAATTCAGAGGCTGTATCTCTTCTCCCACAAACCCTGATTGTTCATGCTTCCGTCTCTGACTCCAGAATTACCTTTTCATTTCTCTGCTTCTTATGTTTACTCCATTCCGCCCTCATTCTGTTCTAGTCTCTATTAATAACTGGGTTATATTGCTTTCCTTTTAACACAATTCCCTATGGAAAATAGCAACATGATTTAAACACTTAAATATTATGGAGACAGCACATTGATCTCAAGTAGAACTATCTATCCTCTTTCAAAAATAGGAGCCATAATATTCACTTTTTGATTTTTGGAACACTCCTTGCAAACTGAAGTCCCAGTATTCTAGGAACTAAATTCTTGACTGTTGTTCAGCTGTTGAATTACAACACACATGTAATGTTTCTCCAACCCTGAGTTTTTCGTAGGAGTTAAGTGACATCTGTTTGGTGTCTCTTTCAATCTGTTTTGGTTGAGGTAACTATCTTCTGTGATTATATTTAAGGAAATGAAAGATGAGACTGAAACAAGCTATAAACTGCCAGAGTGTTCAATGCTTTGTCTACACTAATTGTATACATGTAATGTTAGTCTTTGGGGATCACAGGACATACCTAATCCCAATATAATTGACCTTTTATGGAAATATAATCCTGGTCAGAATCCAGCATACATCACAAAATAGTTCTTCCATTCATGTGAATTATCAAATATCCAATTTAAAATGTTAAGTCTCTTTAGTGCTTCTCTTATTTAAACTGGACCTAGCTTCAGTAAATAGCACGCTATCTCTAATGTAATCTATGAATATATAGAATCATGTTAAAAAAGACTTTGGAGAATACAAGGTCAATATTGATGTGTCCAAATGGTGAGTGTCACTTTTCCAAAAGATCCAAGACTCCTGGGACCATCAATAGTGTTGGATTTAAACTGGAAAGTATGTAGATACAGCCTCTGAACAACAGCAGATAAACTAAACAGAAAACCCAATCTGACAATTGGATAAATGTGCTAAGTGTTACATTACACTGAATATTGAGAATGACTCTTGTAATGCACTATTGATTTCAAGGTTTATTTTTCTTAAGTGATTATTTCAGATCTCAGTTATGTAAACAGAGGCAACTCACTTACTGGCTGCTCTGCTAGCCTCTGGATGGTATGAATCAGTCTCTAAAGATCAGTGTTGAAACTTACACATACATGAATCACATCTGATCAAAGCACACAGTTAGTGCTGAGCCACATGGCCAGAGAATGTGTGTATGTGTGTGTGTGCGTGTGTGCACATGTGTGTGTGTGTGCATGTGTGTGCCTAAACTAGAAAATTTAGGTCTACAGAAACTAAATGATTTGAGTCAAAGAAACTAAATATGTTTACCCTTACAAGTATTCTTCATTAAAAGTTATTACACATTTCTAATAAAAAACAGAAAAGATGTTTCTCTACTCTGTACATAAAACTCTATAAATGTCAATTTGCTGATATTTAATTAAATGAGGTTAAGAGCAGGATCTTGCTCTAAACAAGGTACAGCTGAGGCAAAGAACTGTGTGGTGATACATTACCTCTAGAGTTTTCAAAGAAACTCAAAACCCCCTTTATTGGGACAGCCTTGGGCTTTTGTACATAGTAATTTTCAAAGTACTGTATTTGAATTAAATAACTACCTCCAAAGCATCTATTATCTAAGAGGAAGTTGAACCTCAGTGACACACGGAGATTTGCCTAAGTTCTGGCAAAAACAGGATATTTCTGTTTTATGATACCATCTTGGTCCACAAGAGAAAATACTAACTACATGTAAGTAAAATAGTGATCACTAACAGAAAAGATATTAATCTAAATTATTGTTTAATACACAAACATAATGAATTTGATGTTATGATTTCCAAAACACCTGTGAGTGCTTTTGGACTTGGGAAATACTGACAATCAAATACTAGATCCTGTAAGCAACTCTACAAAATAACAGCTTTCTCTGGATTGTTTAAAGAAGAGAAAGTGATTTTTTTCTTAGTTGAATGATGTCAAAGTATGAATAGATATAAAATTTTTTCTAGCAAATATCTAACCTCCAAGTGCATGTTCTGATCAATTGCATTGGTTTTGCACTCAATGTGGACTTCTGCGCTTGTTTCTGACAAATCTACCCTTTATTGATGGACCTATATAACTTCCAGTTAATGAGCATTTTAAGACCATCACTGTGTGGGAAGAAAAATAATCTGTATATTTGATCATTTACACTTATAGGAGAATTCAATATAAGTGGGAGAATTTTAAAACTTTACCCATGCCTTTTTATTTTTGACTAGTGTAGAACTTTTGTTTGAAGAGGTAAAGAAAAAAAATGTTTTGAGAGAGAGATAACCTAAAGACTTTATTCAATGCAAGATTTACAGACTCTGGCATCTGTGGATAGAGAAACAAGAAGAAAATTATTTCTATTAAATCTAGAACTGGCATCTCAGTGTTTGTCTCAGAGGTTCCTATAACAATCTACATGTAGGATGTTGTGGATGAGATTAGCTAGGATTTTCAAGCTTATTTCAACTCCTTGGCTGCAAAGTACCTGTTAAGTACCAAATAATAACATTTAAACCTGTTCTTTTAGCAAAAGAAAGTTCGTAAAAAAAAATTCTTCAGTGGATTACAACACATTAAATTATTCAACATATTTTTTTTTAAAGAGAGAGAGACAGTGAGAGAGAGAATCATTTTTATTTAGATTTTCATGTGGCTTTCATTGATCCCACACTTCATTGTGTATGTGGTACTGGGGTTTGAACTCGTGTCCTTGTGCATGCCAGGCAAGTGCCGCCACCACTGAGCCACCACTGCAACCCCTCAAAACATATTTTTTAAAAGCCTCATGTGCACCGTGCACTTTCAGTAGCATGAACAATAAGAACGAAGAACTAGCTACTTCAAAATCCACAGCCTACTGGGTGACGAAAGATACCGCTAATGGTAAACATTAAAAATAATAGGGAGGTGGGGCAATTATTTCCCCAAATTTTCCCATGCCCTTAACATGGAGATACATCAGGGATAAGAAAGGCTGGGAAAAAAGGTATTATATGGTGTAAAAAAATCTTGTGTATAATTTGCAGTTAATGAGTAATGCCCCTAGTAATTTGTGCTATTGTATTACCCTAGGAACTCTCCAGCATTCTTGGGGTCAGGACACCTAAAATATGATAGGGTTCATTTTCTCCTCAACTAAGCTGTGTAGATGTTTAAGGTCAGAATTAAATTGATATAGAGGGAAATAAATGTGGTGTATCTTTTTCACCTTAAACTAAAATGCTTATCTATAAAACAGAAAGCCTTTTAGTATAAGTTTTATGAAAAATGCAAATAGGCTGTTGGAGAAAGTCTATGTGGTGGTGATTAACCTGTTGGCTAGGTGCCTGAAGGGTTTCATAGAGATAGAGAACTCTAGACGAATATCAGCTTTACAGGCAAAGTAGCTACATCTTGAACCACATGGTCCCTTCTTGTCTCAGAAAGTGGTGTGATTATGTTACTTGGTGGTGTTTTGCCATTTCTTCAAGAAAAATCCACACTGCTGTACAGGACCTGGAGGACCCTTGAAGATTTGCCCTCAGGGACGGCTCATTTTATGTGACAACTTAACCGAGTTACAGGATATCCAAATGGCAGCTAAAACATTATTTGTGGGTTTTTCTGATAAAGTGTTTCTTAAAGAAATTGGCATTTGAATCAGTAGACTGAAGATCTACCTTCACCAATGTAGGGGTTTTTCATTTCCTCCATTGATGGCCCTACAGAACAACAGGTAGAGTGAGGGAGAATTTACTCTCTCGTCCAGAACTGGGGCATTCGCCTTTTCCTATCCTTGTATAGTAGAGCTCCAGGTTCTTAGGGCGTCTGATTCCAATTCTTGCTCAGATAACCCCAGTGCTTTACAAGACTTTGGCCTTGGGCTTAGAGTTACACCATTCATTTCTCTGTTCACAGGCCTTCAAACTCAGCCTGAACTGAACGCTGGCTTTCCTGTTTTTCCAACTTGCAGAGAGACGATTGAAGGACTTCTCAGTCTCCGTAATCAAGTGAGCCACTTCGCACAATAAATCGCCTCTTATAGATCTGAGATCTCCTACTGATTCTGTTCCTCTGGGAACCTTCACTATTACACCCCCAGTCACTTCTCCATGTTAACGTGTGGCCACTTCCCACTCACACTGCACTTGCTATTTGCACTGAGATGTTAGCAGGTCCACAAATACACCACACTCTTTCTCTCTGCCACACATAGATTATTAGATTCTTACACGGTCTTTAAAATTGAAACACATCATCTCTATTTCAGATAGTGCTCTGAACGTCCCAAGGTAAGGGAGCACCGTGCTACCCTATTGTAACATGAAATCCATTACTCCACTGTGTTATGCACCCATAGCATCAGCATTAATTATTTAGAAACCTGAGTTCACCAATAGCTCAGAAATAATTTGAGAGAAGAGACATCTTTGTATTAGAATTTACCCCACACCCTGTCACTACTGATCTCTTATTATGCATTGGGGATTGTGTAGAGTGACATATGCTCAGCCTGTGTCTGTTCACACATCTCTCCTGAGCTTGTTGTACACATACTGTTCCAACTTCTCACTACTGTCTGTATTTGTAGGCTGATGTCTGTTTTAATAGTTTTTTTTGTTGTTGTTGTTGTTTTTCGTTTTTTGATTTTTTTAAGAGAGAAGGACAGTGGGGGTTGGGGATTTAACTCAGTGGCAGAGCACTTGCTTAGCATGCTAAGGCCCCGAGTTCAGTCCTCAGCCCTGAAAAAAAAGAGAGAGAGAGAAAAGGACAGTGAAAGAGAGAGAGAGAATCAATTTTTATTTAGTTTTTCACATGGCTTTCATTGCTCTGATACTTTGTTGTGTGTGTGGTGCTGGGGTTTGAACCCATGTACTCACGCATGCCGGGCAAGTGCCATAACCAATGAGCCACCACTCCAGCCCCTATAGTAGTTTTATTACATCATTGAAATCATCAATGCTACAAATCACACAAAGATACAGACAGACATATACAAATGTAACTAGACAGAGCTAGAGACAGAGACAGAGGGAAAATTGAGAGGGTGACCGTTTAAAACTAAGGCTGGAAGAGGTCACAGGGTCCTATAGATGCCAAAGCCAGACTTTAACCACAAGGAAGTCCATTGCCTTTACATTGCCCAGTCCACTAATTTCTTGCCTAAGTCCGTTAAAGTAACTCTTCCCCAAACTCCTTAGCTCAAGCTTCCCCACACTACAATGATGTTATTTTTCCAGAGATGTGATCAGAACAAGGACTGAAGCCCACACAGTGTACTAATCAGATCAGAAGAAGGCAAGAGGAACTGTCTGGAAGAATCGCTTTGCTTGTTTTTGACCCATAGCCACTGAAATATTAGTATGCCTTACTTGGTAAGGCAAACTAATATTTACTTTAAATATTTACTTTAAATATTTAATATTAGTAAATATTTAATATTAGTAAATATTTACTAATATTTATTTGCTACTTGGTAACAATCTGATTTGCTTCACTGAGTAATGCTGCAGACTTGTGACTTTACCTGAGTATCTTACCCCCTTCGCACTATGAAGTAGTGTGGATGCCAAAGACTGGGAGGTGCAATTTAAAAAAAAAAAAAGATGCATGGAACCAGAATTTGCATAACTATGAACTCTGTATCATACTTGGTTCATACCTGTGTGTACAAAGTGTGACAAAGACAACACTACTGTCATTTGTATGTACCTTTCAACAAAAGAGAGCACAAATATTTTATTGACTCAGCTGTACAATTTGTTTATTTGGAAAAAATGGATCACTCTCTTGGAATATGCCCTGAAGGTCTGGTGACATTCTTTAAAGCAGAGTGCAGAGCAACAGGTGGGTGCAGGAACCTTAAGACTTACAGAAGCTTCCCTTTGAAGTCTGGTAAAGTCTGGGTGTGCTTCTAAATCAAGTTAAAAACAATGACTTAAGCAAGGTGTCAGTGAAATGCTTTGAAATTTAAAGATAAGAAGGTCTTAGACTCTGAGGTAAGTTGACTCTTGACACCCTTGTGACTCAGTAGAATTAGCCAAGAAAACAAATGGATTTGCCCTGTAACCCTAGTAGGAAGTTCTGTCTACCATAGGAAATGAGGATTTTATCACAGCTCTTAGGAGGGACAAACTTGCAAAAGCAGGAAACAGGAGTCAGATTCTAAGTTCTCAGTACTTTCTTCAAACTCCATATTTGAACATTTATAGCAGGCACTAAAAAGAGAAATAGGAGTGCTTTTTCTTTTGGGTACCTAAAATGGAAATCATAATGCTAAAACATGAGCCCAGCAATCTTTCTCCTGAAAAGCTTGGTGAGGGGCTTCCCAAACTGGGAGACAGTGACTTCAACTGACCAGCTCCTCAAAAATTCAAGCCTCAGCTTTCTACTTCTCCACGGGGACTAGAAAGTATCTCCAGGTATTTTAAATGAGAAAAAGAAATACAAATAGTCCATTGGCAAATCCTGGCTTATTTCTTTTCAATATCCACCCCCCCATCATCCTGTGTTGACAGGACCCATTTTCAGAAGGAGAATTTAGCATTACAAACACCCTTTCATCAGCTTAAAAGTTGAGGCGAGTCAATATTTGCATCATGTTGCTGATCTTTAAAGTGCAGACCCTGTTTTCTGTCCTAGTAAATCGCTGTCACTCTTTCCTTCATCAGAGTTTAGCTGTGAGTGGATTGGCATGCTCAGTGGTCCCTGCATTCTGGGAACGATCTAATATTTCAGGTCTCTCATGTGACAGCAGTTCGATTTCATTCTCTTGCTCCTTGGTATTGGTTTCCAATGACAAACCTTATAAAACCATTTAGGTCTGCTTAAAGAAAAAAATCTGTAAGCATGCTGGGTTTATCTGTCTCTAGAAATGCATGAGGTCTAATGCTTAATGAGAGAAGACAGGCGGTGTGTTTGTTATCTACTCTGCTGTGCAGGTTTAGAGCATGAAACTCTGGATGGACTTGCTATTGTCTGATTCCTTACCAATGAAAGGGAATGAATAACACCAAATTGGGAGACTTAGAAAAGTCTTCTGTCCTTTAAAGCTCATGACCCTCATTCACCATCCCTCTTGAGGAGTGCTCCCAAGGGAACCTGGGTAACTTCAACTGGAGTTCACTGAAGGCACGTTCTTCTGATGGACCTCAGTGCAATTGCAAGATTTCCTTATTTTTATTTTTCTGAGATTTTGTGTGTGTGTGTGTGTTGTGTGTGATTCTTACCTTTTAAAATCACTGGTATGATATGGGAGCACAGAGGCATCTAGAACAGAATTAAGCCCTCTTTCTCCGGAACCATCTGCTTCTCACACTGCAGAAGGCCAAGCTTAAAGAACCTGATAAGTACACTTTTAAAAACTGAAGCCAAAGAGGCAAAAGAAGAGATGGCTGGAGAAAATATAGGCGTCAGAAATACCTGAAAGAATTTTCTGTGTACAAATGCAGATTAGGGACTCTGTGGTTAAGAAGGAATGAGGGTAAGAACTCTGTTCCCAAATCCACAGGGAATTTCTGGAGAGGACCTAAGTGTGACACTATAAACAGGTGTCCATTTCCTGTGTGTGCTGGGCTATTGGGCTGCACAATAAAGAGGTGAACATGGCACACCTGATGGAAGGATGGAAGTTTTCAGCAGAGGGTAGAGAGCTATTTGTCTGCAATGACATCGTTACAGATGTGACTCCTTCTCTGACTGTGTGTGTGTGTGTGTGTGTGTGTGCACGCATGGTGGGGACTGAATCCAGGGCCTCAAAAACTCTAGGCAAATGTCCTACCAAAAAGGTATATCCTCAGCTCAGATTCTAAATGCTGCTTTATTGTTCTAAGAAAACACCTTAATTCAGTAACAAAACACCATGATACATTTGCATGGGTTGTTTTGCTAAAAATGTTTAAATCTCAGTGTTTGATTTTTAAGACCAGATAAGTACAAGCCTTCCAGAACAGGTGCAAACCACACAAATCTCAGCTCCTGAGGTCCTCAGAAAACCATCCCCGTGTTACAACCAGCTAGTTGGAATGATGGAGTCCCCTTCAAACTCCATGTTGAAGCTTAAGCCCTATTGTAGTTGTATTTAGACATATGGATTTTTATAGACGTTGAAGTCTCCCAATGGGATTAGCACCCTTATTAAATCACTGCGGTTAAAGGGATTGACCATTTGCCCTTCTGTCACATGAAAACATAGTAACAAGGTACCATCTTGAGAGCAGAGAGCAGATATCAGCCCTTGATCTTGGACTTTCCAGCTTTCAGAACCATGAGAAGTAAATTTCTATTGTTTGTGCATTAACCAGGCTGCAGTATTTTGTTAGGGACTATAACAAAGACAACACCTCAAGGTGAAGTGCAGTAAAGGAACATTTCCATGTGGCTGATGATTCAGCTCTTGCCATGGATTAAATGTCAGCAGGTATTTTTGAGTCTACCTGGTTATAAATGACATCTGCAGTCATTTCTGATCCCTTGTCAATAGTGCTCAGACAACCAAGATGAACAGAAAAATCCCACAAACAGATGTTCAAAAGTTAAAAATTCTCAAATGGAAATAAAACATGCCTAAACCATCAATGATAAATTATGTTGATACACATTCAATAATTAATTAAGCTATTGATTGATCAGCAACCAGGTCAGTTTCAACCCCTGAACCTGTACTTTTCTGGGTAATTTATCCTGTAAAATAGAATGAATATTCTTCTTTTCTTTAATTCTTCTATTAAACCAGGGACCTGCTGAGAATTTCTTGTTTTATGCAGCTCTTTCTGCTCTTAGTGGTTACTTGGTTGTTTTTGGTTTTGTTTTTCTTTGGCAAAGTGGATCAGCCATTATGTTATAGGTTTTTATTGTTATATTTCTAAAGTATGAGAGGAAATGAGGTAAATGATTAATGACAGAGTAACTCAAAGCAAGATGGAATTATATGAAGCTATTGAAAAATAGATGGGAAAGGCTGCCTCCCAAACAGAATTTGGTCCCGCTCCAAGAGTGACAGGCTTGCCCAAGGTGCCACAGGGTTTTATTCATGATCCGAAATGCAGGATCATGAATAAACCACAGGACACCTTGAAACAGCAGGAAACTTCTGGGCCCTGGCATGTGATTCATCCTGTCTCCCAGGGAAGCTCTCCCTGCTCTAGGGCTAGCATCATTTTTACACTAAATCCTCTTTATTTTGACTTTCCATAGCTGGAGTTCAGTTCACTTTGACTTTGGACCTCTTTGTGGAGACCTCTAGTATATATTCCAACTGAGGATAGTTTTATTCTTATGTTTTCTGTTTTTAAGAATATCATATAAAGGCTTGATCACAGGACCGGGAGTTCTATATTCTTATTATGTTTTGGGTTAGATTTACAGGAGAAACAGAGGTGACTTCATTTGAAATGCAGCACAGTGGGACCTCAGGAGATTGTCATGTTGTGACAATCAGTTGTGTGAGTCATTCCAGATAAAAGGGAGATGACAATATCAACTTAATAAAGAAAGCTCATGACTTAAAGTTCTACATTCTCACATATCTGAAAATTAAAATGCTTAATAATTCAGATTTACTTTCCCTATAAGATGACAAGTGAATATTTACAGTTCATAGAAGAGAGTCAACTATTAAACATCCTTTTTACTTTTCTAGTTCTCACTGATCCTGTCATCATGATTGGGACAATGGGTATTGTCATTTTTAAATATTTTAAAATTATTTTAATTTAATATTTTTATTTGTTGAGGTGTTGGGGATATAACCCATGGTCTTGCACATGTGAGACAAGTATTCTATCACTGAGTCACATCCCTGACTCCTGGATGCTGTCATTTTTAACATATGTTACTAACTAAATATAACTAGATGGTTAAAAACGCTCGATGTTCCACATACATGGTTTTCCTTGAAACCTCACATTTCCATCATGCTTTACAAATACGGAAACTGAAATCTCAGGTTAAATGTTTTGTCTAAGACACTCAACTGAGTCTTGAATCCATGCTCTGTTTAATGCTACATTGCTTTTATGATGTATTTTGGGGGTACTCGATAGAAACATACTTTTGAAAACCTGTAGTTTCCTAAGCTAAGAATTCCCATAGCAGCTCATAGAAATTTTTTTAAGAACTGAGCTTCTGATTCCTTTGCCACACCTTGCTGTCAAGATGATTCCTTTCAGAGGAAAAGCTAAAGATAAAAATGTATTTGTTTTAGCTTGCCCTTCCTAGCTGCATTCACCCACCCCACTTCATTCACGCTATTTCCTTAGGCAGCAAAACAAATGAGATTAAATGGCAAATCCTTTCCTAGGTGGAATTCATCAGGCCAGAGAGGAAGATAATTTAGATTAACCAAGCGCTGTGAAGGCAAGTTCAATGGCAAAGAGATTAAGCAAAAATCTAACAAGGACATAAACACCATGTCCACCACGCAGTACATACTGATAAATAAGAACTTAGAGGAAGAACCAAACAGTGGATCAGCATTTCCAGAGCAAAAGCAGAAAGTTCTAATAACTGGGATGAGATTCCATTTGCTACCACCTTTTCTTAAACATATACGTATTTGAAGAAATAACCGCACTGCTCAATCTTTTCTTATTTCACAAGAAGTTGATATGTATTCTTTTCAGCATCTCAGGTCTGGTCAGTTCATGGGCAACTTACCCAATTTCAACTTTTAGTCTCACTTCGAGGAGCACTGCCTGAACTTCTCGTGGGGGACCATTCCTGCTCAGTCAGATGCTGTGGAGAGGGAGGCTGGCTAGATGTGGCTACATATATTACCAAGCGACTTTTTTTTCCCACTAATACCCTCAGTGTGGCTTGTTAGCTCTATGTCACCATCTCTAATTCCATGCTCAGGGTTAGGCAGAATCAATATAATAAAGATGGCCATTCTACCCAAAACCCCATATAGATTCAATGCAATCCCCATCAAGATACCTATGACATTCTTCAGAGATATAGAAAAAGCAATTCTCAAGTTCATATGGAATAACAGGAGACCCAGACTAGCCAAAATATTACTCAATAGAAAGGAAGAAATAGGGGGTATCTCAATCCCTGACCTGAAATTATACTACAGAGCTGTAGTAGCAAAAACAGCATGGAAGTGGTATCAAAACAGAACCGAAGACCAGTGGAACCGAATAAAAGATCCTGAGACAAACCTCCATATCCTTAAACATTTGATATTTGATAAAGGGGGCAAAAGTATACTGTGGAAGAAAGATAGCCTGTTCAACAAATGGTGTTGGACAAACTGGACAGCCATATGTAGACAACTGAAGCTGGATCCTATCTTTCACCCTGCACAAAAATTAAATCAAAATGGATCAAAGACCTGGATATTAAGCCTACAACTTTAAACTTACTAGAAAAAGAAGTAGGGTCAACACTACAGCATATAGGAGTCGGCAACTACCTCCTTAACAGAACTCCTATGGTTCAAGCTGTAAAATCAAAATTAAATGAATGGGATGCAATTAAACTAAAAATCTTCTGCACAGCCAAAGATCTAGTCAAGAGCATCAAGAGAGAACCTACAGAATGGGAGAAAACTTTTGCCTGCTACACCTCGGACAGAGGGCTAATATCCAGAATATACAGGGAATTAAAGAAACTAAAGTCCAAACTCACAAATAATCCAATCAATAAATGGGATAAAGAACTCAAAAGAAACTTCTCTCCAGTGGAAGTCCAGAAATCCCATAAATATATGAGAAAATGCTCTACATCATTAGCTATAAGGGAAATGCAAATCAAAACTTCAATGAGATACCACCTCACTCCTGTTAGAGTGGCAAAAATGAAGAATACAAGCAAAAACAGATGCTGGAGGGGCTGTTGGAAAAGAGGAACACTACTACACTGCTGGTGGGGCTGCAAACTGGTTCAGCCAGTATGGAAAGCAGTGTGGAGCATCCTCAAAAAATTAAGGATGGAACCACCTTATGACCCAGCTATCCCACTCCTGGGGATTTTCCCAAAAGAGTTAGAATCAGCATATTATAGTGATGTGGCTTCATCAATGTTTATAGCAGCTCAATTTACTATAGCTAGACTATGGAACCAACCCAGATGCCCCTCACTCGACAAGTGGATACAAAAACTTTGGTACATATATACAGTGGAATACTACTCAGCCATTAGAGAAGACGATATTATGGCTTTTGATATCAAATGGATGGAGATGGAAAGAATTATGCTAAGTGAAGTATGCCAATCTCAGAGACTAAAGGGCCGAATGGTTTCTCTCATCTGTGGATGCTAGAATATATGGGGAAGCAGTAGGGTAGACAGCTAATCTAACAATACTTCAAATTGTATGATTCTCAGAGTAATAGGGGGACCGCTCCCTAGGATACTTGGAGGCGTAGGGAGGAGGACGGGGAGGGTGGAGGGTGTATGAAGAACTCATAGGAGACTGGAGAGTGGGAATATGGGGGAACCATCCCAGAAGCCGATGTCATTCCTCCACGAGATACACATTAACGTATGAGTGCTTCTGGGGGAAACTGCAACAGGTGAAACCCAAGGTGGTCATCCATGTTTTGGCATTACCCCTGGATAACAAAGTATATATACATTGATTACTGTTGATTTGATAATGTTTCCCCCTCAATTGTATCTCTATATACTTCTAATAAAAAAAAGTAGAGAAAAAATAATCCAAGGGGCCACAGAGATCATTTTCAAAGTGAACCATTGAGCATTTCAGTGCTGTGCATCAGAGGAGATACACTCAGATGGCAGAGAAAGAAGGCTTACAAGAGGCCAGGGAGAGGAGTGGGGAAGTTGCTGACAGCTAGCAGTGTGTGCTTGACCATGAATGTCCACCAAAGAGAAATTTGCTACTGGAAGGAAGCCCCATCCCTTCTGTAACTCTCTGCTTCCAGTGAGTTTATAGAACTTGGTTATTGTACAGGTTGTTAAATTGATAATTTAATTACATGCATTGTGGCCAAGATATAGCTGTCATGTGGAAAATAAATCTGATCTTTTTGACAGGTTTTCAACAGAGATTATTATTGGGAGAGTTTTGGATACAATTTTTAATACTAAAAGAAGGTGTATCCTACAAAGAAGCACTTCACTATGAAGCAACTATAACTGTGCCCTGTTGTGGATGGATGTGTTCTGTAGAAAAAGTATAATCTGATGTCAAATTTTGAAGGAAATATTTTCTCAGAATGTTAAAATGAAACTTTCTCTCTCTTTCTCTCTTTCTGTTGATTGAATAGTTAGTTCCAATTTATAGTCACAATTGCAAAGATTGATTCAATTAGGACTTGTGAATATTCATTGAAATATAGACTCTGGGGATTTCAGAAATTACATTGTTATTAAATCTAGCAAACAAGTAAAGTGTTATTGTTTGGAAAAATGGTTCTCTTCTTGTATTTTTTTCCTAAAAAATTATTTCCCATACCTCATTACCTTTGTGTTAAACCCCAGCTGATTTGTCCTATAATTCTAATCTTAGCACCCACCATCAGTCTTACTTAATCATAAATATTCTCTGTATGTACTATAGTTTTCAAGACACCATTCTTAATCATACCCACATTTAGATCCAACTATTGTACAATGTAGATGGAATGCAGTCATTTTGCTGTTATAGTCAATGGTTAAAAATAACCATATGCTCTTATGGTATTTGTTACTGTTAGTTTGCTGTCCAAATTTGTCCAGTAATCTTGGAACCATATTACATAGAAGCAAAAGTTTAAACATGGAAATGCAGAATGAAATAGTTGCACAAGTTCTTTAAATAAATATTTAGAACAGTCTCACTAAGACCTAAATGGGAATGCCCTAAATTTTTACATTAATTAGTCTCTATAGCCACTATATATCTGTGTCTATTAAGCGCTTGAAATATGGCTATGCTGAACTGAGATATGCCAAATGTATAAAACACACAGTGGTTTGTATAAAAAGAGGTATGTAAATTATCACATTAATAATCTACATATTGATTGCACATTGAAATGATAGCATATATTGGATTAAATGAAATGTTATTAAATAAAATGTTACTAAGTTTCATATGCTTTCTTTTAGTTTTTAATATGGATAATAGAAAATTTTAAATTATATCTGTAATTTTCCATTTCTGTGTCATTGCATTTTTCAAAAGTGTTATTCTAGACTGAGGGTCAGCAAATGATGACCCCATGGAACAATTTCAACCCAGATCTCTAAAATAAAATTTAGTTGGAATGCAGCCATATCCATTTACTTACCTGTTTTATACCTGGCTGTGTTTCCATACTGCCTATGGCGGAGTGGAGTAATTGAGATATATGGCCTACAAAACCTAACATATTTACTATCAGTTTCTTTGTAGAAGTCATTTAGGTACCATTGCTGTAGCCTCTACTTCTGTGGGATATTATTTGTTAAGAGTCTAACATGAATTTTTATTTTTAAAACTGGCTTTGAAACACATAACACATAGGAAAGATACATTTTGAGGATGACTGTGTTTCAAAGTATAATTGCTTTTGAAAAATTGCTTTCAATTCTCATATTGAAATTTGAAACTGATGTCAGTAGGCATCAGACACCAAAGTCAGAGGCAAAAGTACTTATCATGTAAATAAATAGAAGGGTTTATTTAAGTATTTCTTACATAAAAATATTAGTAACCACAGCAGCCATGTTTTCTGTCCCCGAGCCTCTGTGACCATAGGGTCACAAGCAGAGGGACAGGTGGTGTTTACAGTGGTTGCACTAAAAGGAGAGATGCCCAGAGCTTAGGAAATTAATTTTTATATTGGTGTAAGCATGCCTTCTTTGTCTTCCAAACAGAGACAGTCATTATCTTTCTATTATCTTTGCTGCTGTGTGTACTTTCTTGAATAAAGTTACAGGACGAGACTCAGTGCTTCTGCTCACACAAGATGCTGAAATTTTAGCTGTCCATGGATTTTTATCTCCCAACACTTACCAAGTAAATAATTTTTACATACATACGTACACTACATAATGTATATTTAATTTTATCTTTTTGTCAACTCAGAGTAACAGAAAAATACATAACCAGCAATCTCAATAGATTTATCACTTACCCTAAATAATTTTACTAATTTATATTATGATGGTACATATTTAATACATTTATTTGTGTTGATCCAAAGATCAACCATTTAAAGACCCCTATTCTTGCTCTCCAAACTACTTTGAAGATAATACTTCTTCTGTGGACCAGAATTATATGAAAATTCACTTTTAAAGTTCTTCTGTTTAATATGGCCTCAAGGAAAAGCTCCCTTTTTTGGATGACTTCTTAACATGATAAGAATTATTGAGCCTACTGTGATTTTCTTTTTTAAAATTTATTTTGGCATAAAACTGAATTTGAAATTCAGACTTAATAATCATACCATGGTGTCCATTAATTGTTCATCCAGTCAAAACTAAAGTAAATAAAATAAATAAACAGGAAACAAAGTTTGAATGTGCAACTTTGCTGTGTATGTAAGCAGAGAGTATGGCCACCCAGTGAAGTCCTGGTTGGCTTTGGTCAACACGAATCAATAAAGGAAAATAGAAGCAGATAAACAACCTGAACAATTAAACACACATACAAGAACTTTTGAGGAGAATGCTCTAACTGAATCACCCTCTCTCACTGAGCTATTTCTGTTTGATAGTAAGTTATTTATTTGAATTTAAACACTTGTTCTTTTTTTCTCTGTTTTGCTTAGATTCACCATGATGACCATGTGCTTTTCATATTGTCAAGAAATCATTTCTTCTGGCAAGTGTAGTTTAAACTAATTATGTATCTTTTATCCAAATTAATAATCTAAACATCATGAACAAACTCTGTAAAGCATTCCCTAGACTTAGCTGTCTAAAAACTGTCATTCTCCCTATTTAAATTAATGTAAATCCAAAATTTCCTTATGACCAAGATAATACAGGTAAAGCACAGTAACTCATTTTTTCAGTCATTAAAAATTTATTGAGACTCAGGATCTGTCTATTGAGTACAAATAAATAAATCACAGTCACTATTTTTAAGATGCCTTAAATCTAAAATAGTTTTGTTCAAAATTTATTTTAACTATAAAGATAGACCTAACCTTATATATGAAAATGAATTAAAGATGAAATCAAGATTTAAGCATAAAATAGGAAACTTTGAAAGCACTAGAAGAATATATGATATCAACTGATATTATGGCTCAGGGAGAGCCTTTCTTCACATCCAAGTGATAACGGAAAAGACCATGTAAAGAGCAATTATTCAATTCATACTAGGTTTGAATCCCTGGACTAATTCAGGTGCCTTCATGAGCACTTGCATTATTTGCAGAAATCTTCTGCCCTATAATGTGTCTGTGCAGCTATCCCAGGTTGGTTTCTTTGCCAGCAGTTTCTCACATGAAGTTTTGGGTGGAAGCAAATGGAAGGGGATGAAACAGGATTAGAGAAACTGCCCAATCCCACCAAAAGCCTCAACCAGTGGGGAACTCTGAGGAATGGATTTCCCATCAGAATATCCTACCTGGGTGGAAACCTCTGGATGCTCGTACTACTCTCTTGCTCTGGTCTTAGCTGGAGGCTACTCTGTCTAGGGGATGGCCTCCTTTAGCTGGAAAGTGTTAGATGGCCATTCTGCCTGCATCTGGACAGTCCATCCTCGAGAATTCTAATCCACTCTTCTGTATACATTCAGAAGGCAGTTTCTCCAGAAACTTCCCAAGAGAAACATTTAAAGAGGGAAAGTCTCAAAGCAAATTGCTACCCACTCTTCTGTGGTGGTTCTTCAGTCTACAACTCTGTTCTCCCTTCTCCACAATCAATTCTGGATTATTCTTTGCTCCAGATACCACCTCTTCTGACTTCAGTGACGGACTTAGTGCCATGACCATCATAACCTGAGCCCCTTGTCCCACTAGACTCTTACGGCTGAAGTTTTAAGCTTGTACAGTTATAGTCACAACTGTGCAAGAAATACACATAAATTCCTTGGGCTCCACATACTTTTTATTCTGATTCCTCCATCATCAATAGCCCTAAGCCTTCTTGATATCTAGGGTTAATAACACCCAACAAGACAGAATCATCTTTTTCTGTTCTCTTTCTCTCTGGAAATCCAAACCTCTCCAAAGTGACAAGAAGCTAAAACTTCAATAGAACTTTCTTTAGTGCACTTGATGAAAGAGTTCACAGTCCAATATGCATACTCTATGTCCAAAAAACCTGACAAGAATAATTTTAGAGGGGGAAAAGTTTTTTATTTTAATTTTTTGGTTCATAAATCCATAGGTCCCTGTCCACAAATGGCTGACAGCACTGCTTTGGGCAAGAAGTGAGGCAAAGGGAAGCAGCTCAGGACGTGTCAATCAGAAAGCAGAGAGGTCCTCACTGCAGACAAAATATAAAACCCAAAGTCACAGCTCCAGTGACCCATATCCTCCAGCCACACCCCACCTGTTCAATTATCATCCAATTAATGCATATTGGTAAATCAGTCCATTGATTAGATTGCAACTCTCAAAATTCAATCATTTTACCCCTGAAAGTCCCTGCATTGTCTCACACAATCTTTTGGGGACATCTCATATCCAAACCATAACAGGCTAGAAGGTGGAGATCAGGGTAACAGCATGATAAAGTTCTGATGAGGATTCTTTTCCAGTTTGCAGATCATGACTTACATTATATTTTCACATAGCACCAAGAAAGCAGGCTAGCTTTCTAGTGTCTTTTTATAAGGGCACCAAAACCATTGATGAAGGTTCCATTAAATTGCCTTATACAAATCTCATTTCAAAATACCATCACATTGAGAATTAAAGTTTCAACACATGAATTTGGGGGACACAAACATTCAGACTATAACATTGTTTCATCCACATGTATGAACCGCAGCCCTTCTTGTCCCCAATCTTCAATCTTTGTCTCTACATGAAGATATTTTCCATTTTCCACTAAAACTCCCTTCAACACCAGAAGGTCTGTCAGATTACATAGCCCTATAGCAAGGCTGCATGCACCACAGCTGGCTTAGTAGCTCTGTAGTGTCCTGGGCCCATGAAAAAAAAATCACATGGTGTGTAAGCTATACCACTGTTCTTAGGTATATAGGACACTGTTTCTAAGAACCCTTTCTTTCATGGAAGGGTATACAAAATGCA
Organism: Aplodontia rufa; assembly: GCA_004027875.1. Lineage (NCBI taxonomy): Eukaryota > Metazoa > Chordata > Mammalia > Rodentia > Aplodontiidae > Aplodontia > Aplodontia rufa. The sequence continues at coordinate 174,418 of PVKS010000353.1, read as the reverse complement.
AAGGTAAACACTTAATTTTAGAGGGGCTGCTCTAGAATGTCTCTAGCAACTGAGCATCTGGAAGATTTTTTGATTTAGTAGGCCCCACCGTCTTCTCCTCAAGGAACATTAAGTATACAACATTTGGGTACTTTTATGAAGATGTCCTCAAGTGTCATGGTAACAGATTTTTGCTGTTATTGTTTTCCAAACAAGGCCCTAATATTAACATAGCATATCTGTCTGTCTTTATACATTTAACTCCCATCTAAATTAATCCACTTTGACTAATAAGCCTTAGCTTTAGTCTTTGACTCTGCAACCTTGTTAGAGGAAATGAAAGGTTTTTGTTGTTGTTCTTATTTTTTGTTTGTTTTTGTAGCTAAATAAATTCTATTTTGTGCCTGACTTTCAATTCGAATTAACTCCTTAAGTTCTTCATTACCTTTATGTAAAAGGGTAATGACTTTTATTACAGTTCAGACATAAGGGGTCCCTAGAAGCTCATGCATGAGACAATACAAGAAAGCTTAATAATGATTGGGTTATGAGAACCTTAACCTAACCAATTAATCTTCTCATAGGGATTAACTGGGTGGTAACTGTAATCAGACAAGGTGTGGCTGGAGGATATGAGTCATTAGGGTTATGTCTTTGGAATTTATATTTTGTCTATGCGGAGGGGAGCTCTCTTGTTCTCTGGTTGCTAGTGTCATCTTCCCAACTGCTTTTATCCACCATGATGTTCTGCCTCAAGAAGGACTGGAGTCAGCCATCTATGGACTAAGATCTCTGAAACCATGAGCCTCCAAAATATACTTTTCCTCCTCTTTTGGTCACAGTGGCAAAAAAGAAAAAAATAAAAAAGCAATACTAAATCACTGCCCCACCAATCATGGACCCCCTTTGCTAGTAGAGCTGTGAGTGAACTAGGTCTAACCTTATTTTCACCTCTGCTGTCTTGAATCACTCTCAATTCCATATGCTGAGTATAGATTTCACAGGGAGTAGATAATCTGAGGGATAGGAAGTTGATTTGAGATTGACATGGAAAGAACAAGGAAAAGCCGGATTAGAGAGAGGAAGGCATTGAGATTCACAGCAGTCCTGGCAGAGTCTGAATTCACCTTAGCCCAGCTGGCAGCCCTGAAGCAGGACTTCATAACCCTGCCTTACTCAGCCAGGAGTCCTGGCTGTCCTGGGAAAGGTGTGAGCTTAGGTAAAGCAGCTCTTAGCCGCTGAGACTGACTCTGAATCTGCTGAGAGTGCTGGGAGGTCCTTGGTGACCACACACTCTTCATCTGAGTCCTTCCACAAAGGTGGATCTGAGTAGGTCATGCCTGCCGCAGCAAACACTTATGTAGAACAGACACATACACATGCATGAGCACACATACACACAAGCAAACAGATGCATACACATGCATGAGGAAAGCAAGCTTCACGGACAGACAATTTTATCCACAAAGAGCCAAGAGTGGCTGATTTGCCCCCACAACTCTCTTTGAGCTCTGCTACAGTACCTTTGAAAGTTTAAGATATTTAAATGACTGTCATTCACTACCTGTTAGACTGAAGAAGCATCAGCAAAGAGATTAGGCTTTCAGCTGGAGACATGAATAAGTTGTCCACGTGGATCGATGTCACCCTGCCACTATTAGCAACCTGACAGTGATCGCTAACTGCCTTCAGGGTGTCTGCTCAAACACAGCTATTACCTTTGGAACAAGGCTGGCAGAGTATTTCTTAGAGGCACAAAGTGCCCCCTGCTTCCTATCACAGTGAGTTTCAGTAAATTGCTTCCAACAGTGTAGTCAGGACAGCCTAGTAATTTTAATAAATTTGCAAAAATTCTGAAGGTATATTTCATGATTCTTTCAAAATTAACAATCACATATATTGCTGCCTTAGAGCCCCAGAAAATAATTTTAGGGACTGGAGAGAAACTAGGGATAAGTAAGCCTTCACTGGATGCAGCTAAGGGGGATAAGATTGTGATAGAACTAAACATTCTATGGCAATTTCTGCTCAGGTGTACTAAAAATAATTAAAATAGATGCAATTTCTTAAATGGGCTGGGTTCCAAGCACTGAAGATAATTCATCTATTTTGCTTCAGAACAACCTTAGGAAACATAGGTGGACATGGAGGCTTAGACCAGATAAAGGTGTTTTCAGGATCGCATGAGAGGCACGCAGTATTAGAATCCCTGTCTGTGAGACTGCAAGCTCATTCTCAGCCACTTAGCCAAACATCTTGAGAGCTTTGCATTTGGAGCAAAAAGTGAAGCACATTGAGATTAAATGGCGTGTTCACATTCATTTTCAAATTTGCATCCCCATAAGGGTCCTGAACTTTGGATGGGGAAGCATATTATCCCCCTACTGACGATGAAGAAGTTAAGGTTCATAGGATCAAAATAACACATTGTAGATAACATGGTTAGGAATCCAAAGACATGAAAATGATTCCCAAATGTATATGTGTGTGTGTTTCCTTTTTCTTTTTTCAACAAGGCAGCCACAAATGATACATAGGAAAATATTACATGTAAGCTTTTAATAAAAACAGGAAATTCAAATAGCATTGTGCTGAACTATACTACCAATCTTCCACAAATAATGAGTTTTGTTTGAAGGAATTAAACTGCATTTTATTGGAAAGGGCATTCAGCTGAGCGTTAATACCTGCCTTTCAGGCTTAGTTTGTTTCCCAAATTCCACCAAACTGAACTGTTTCCATTGTTTCAGCTACTGCTGCAAGCCATAGTAATCCATCACAGAGCTCCTACCCACTGTTAAGTGTTCAGCTCCACAATCCCCATATACTGTCACATTGCTCCTCCCAAATACCTAGTAAGTTAGAGGTCATCCCATATTCTCAATAGCAAAAGAGAATCTTAGCAAAGGTCATTGCTCAAAGCCACAAAACAAGGCTTGTTATTAGAGTTCTAGCTTTGATATCTTTTTCAGATTTGAATACATACTAGCTCAACTACATCTTGACTCTGTGAACTGGGAAAAGTAACAACCCATCTAGTCTCTGTTTAAAATTGTAGAATTTGTATCAATTGTTACAACTTTAGTCAAACAATCTCTCCTATAAAGCCAATAGCAATTTAACTTCAGCTCACAGCAACAGGGAATTGCCTCAAAAATAAATCTCAATGCCAGTGAATTTCATGTTCCAAAAGTAGAACCTGTTCTGCTAATTCTCCTACAGTTACCTTAAAGAGTCTAAGTAAGGTAATCAGAATTCACTTAATTGTCCAGGATAAAAAGGGGGTGGTGTGGTAGTGATATGGTTTCCTGGGTGAGGGAAGGGTCATTAATTGCCACATATAATTGGTTCCTGCCTCCTAAGTTCCATGTACCAACTTTATCCATTCTTACATCTCTAGTAGTTCAACAATCTTTCCTCATGTTTTTATTGGTTTTATGCTTTATTTTCTGCTAAATGGGCTACAAGAAGTCTTAAAATGGAGCTTCAAAGCCATAAAAACAAGTCATTTGAGACCACTGAGTGAATTATTTCTTTTCTGCTTCTGATAAAAGTTCCCAAATCTTTAGAAATTACAAGGCTTAAAAAGTCATTCAACTTTTGATTACTAACAAGTACAGGGAACATTGTGGAAATGGATTTGGAGCCAATGTAATCCCTTGTGATGGGAAGGAATTGCATGCATATTTTAGAAATGTGCTAAAATATGGGGAAATCTTTTGAATATAGAGCACATTCCAGAATTTTAAAGCAATTTCCATCACAAATTCTTAGTGTATTGAAAAAGTCTTGAACTTTCAAGAGCTACATTTGAATTCCACCTGTACCATTCATTGAAGCGTGACCTTGGGCAAGTTATTCATTCTCTCTGAGCCTCTCCAGTGACATATAATGACATTAACATTCAAAAGTTCTCATGAGGATTAAATGGGATAACATATATGAAGTGTTTCACACAGAGCATGATAAAACAGTATTCCTAGTAACTCTTGGCTTCCTCCATTAAAGACAAATAAAATGCGATTTCCAGTTGCACATCTCCTAGTGAATGAGAACTGAAGGGTGATATTTACATTGAAGAGAACAATACTCTTGGCTAACCTTGAGGGTTAGCTTCTTTTCTATTTAGAATTGCCCATGCTAAGAATTGCTGGATAGATCCATTTGATATAAGAACTTTCAGAACTGAGCCACTGCCCAGGAATCGTGGCACCACTCCTGGGAAGTTCTGAAAACACTGAACTGACTTTCTACGGTTGCTTTCATTCCAGGCTACTGGGCCGCTTTGCCTGTCCACAGCTTGCCTGGAGCTGGTGCTGTCTGTGCTAACTATTCTCAACCTGATCAGGGTATAGAGCTCCGAAATTTTCATGAAATTCTGTTTGATATTTCCAAGTTGATACCAACCTTTGCACATCCAAAAAGGATGCATAATTCAGAGGAAAATAAGAGAGTTTACAAACTCTGATATAATCCAACTGATATGCTGAATTCAGGTTGAATTGGCTGGCTGAGAGTATGACTTATTTATTCACCTTTAGTGAAGAAAATGTTGCATTACTGTACAGTATGTCCTTTCAAATTTAGCAATATTAGAAAGTTCTTAGAAACTAGAACACAATAATACCTGACAACACTGGTAAGGACTTATAGTAAAGTCCTGGACTGATCCAAACTACATATATTATCTCCTAGATTCTCCACAGATATTCTGGCCTTCATGCCATCCAAGGCATAAAGATTCAGTAGTTATTTTTAGTAATTATCAGATACTGTTCAATAAGGCGCTGGTCCTTATTCCCCTTGTATATTGTTTTAATGCATTTGTATACCACATATCCAAACACCAAGAATAATACAATTTACTGCTTACCTTCTTCAATCACTTCTGGAAAGATTTATTTTTTCACTCAACTCCTATTGATTATGTAATCCATTTCTTCTTTTTTAATCAGACTGACAAGTATCAAGTGGAATTTCTGTGCAACATGGGACATTCAACATATAGCATTGATCTGATTCAGTTCCAGGAAAAAGGAAAAATAATAATAACAAAACAGGATTTAGTTAACTTAGAGCAGCAGAATTGAAGGAAAAGTTTTGACTTCTATCAGGCTTCCAAACAGTGAAAACAAACAAACAAACAAAAAACTTCTTGATCCTGTTTTCTAATTTATAATGAGAGTTTCCAGGTTTTTATTCATTCACATGCTTATTCATTCATCAGGCAATTATAAAGAATACATCATGTAACTAGGTGTCAGAGGGAGATGCAGTATATTCATTCTGTGATGTCTTTGTATAAATATTTAAAGAAATGGGCTCCATTCTCGTAAAAGTAAAATATTCTCCTATGACTAAGTAAAGATTTCTAAAAATATATGCATTGCTTATCAATGGGGATACACTCTGAGAAATGTCTCATTAGGTAATTTGTTGTTGTGTGATCATAGAAAATACTTATACAAATTAAAATGGCTACAGTGTCACCAGGCAATGCAATATTTTGAGGGCACCATTGCATATGCAGACGGTTGCTGATCAAAACATTGTTCTATGATGCATGACAGTATATTTTACTAATTTGGGGCACTAATTTCTCCAAGACTGGTATCCTCACCCTATGTGAATGAAAAGAAAAAAAATTTGTTCAATCTTTTAAAACAAAAATTTGAAAATATCTGCAATCAACAAATGCATTTGGTTAATCCCACTTAAAACCATATCAGGGAGTCACTACTATTATATAACACTCCTCTGTGCATTTGAGCTTATCGTAATCACTTACCCTCATGATCAGTTTGCTGCCCTCTAAAATGCTTCTAAGATTAACCAACTAAGGGGATGCAAGATGGCTGATGTATTACTACAAGTTTAAAATGCCGTGAAGTTGTTTTGCCAGCTAATGTTAGAAAAACAAAGAGTAGTTTTCCATTAGCATCAATTAGTTGATCGCATCTGGCCTTGAGGAGTTGGGATATAAGAATTTATTTTCCACAATGAAGAGTCGGAATGATCCAGGGAATACAGTCAATATTTGTAGCCAATAGAACTGGATTTGAGTTCTAGCTTTATAAATGACTAGCTCATGTTTTTTGGCAAGTCATTCATTCTCTTCAAGACTCAGAATCTGTATCTATAAAATGAAGATAATGCAAATATTATGCTATCACTGTCTCAAACTCAGAACTCAGAAGCATTATCATGTGAATATTGAACAAGTCAAGAAGTGGTTTTAGCAAAATGATTTTCCTTTCAATTCCCAGAGGAAGAGCAAAGGACTAGAGAGATGATAGATGCTTTATTCATCAGAATAAGTAACACAGGTACTAAAGCGTATGAATCCTGGAAGCTTGGGGGCTTACACACCATAATTGTATCATTCTCTCATGACACAACCCAAAGAAATCTATAAAGTAGGAGAAAAGGAGATTCTGCACTTGGTTGTATTGCTGGACCCTGGGACCATAACATCACATGACAGATTCTTTGTATTTGGTTGGACAGAAAGTGAAAAGAGAGTCTCTCAGTGTAAAAAAAAAATTTTTCAGTGTGAATTTGAGGCCAAGTCTAGAATTTGTGTCTACTTTCCCCATTTTCTGCTTTATATAACTGATCCTGCAGACCTACTAAGATTTCCAACATATAGTCTTTCATATATCACTCAGAAAATAGCAGATGGTGGGATTGAGAGAAACCAGGAATACATTTTGAATCTCAAAATCTCATGGAAAGGAGAATTACCAAAGTGAATCAGCAATATTTCTGAGGACAAAGTAGTTAGAGAGAGCTCAATGTCTAAATCATAGATAAGAGAGAGTTATCATTCTGTGGTCTCTAGATGCCTAGGTGTTGATTATGGGAACAACAGGAGACTTCAAGTTGTTTTCTAAGCAAATTATGTGCTTAATAATTTAAAAAAGGAGAAAACATAAAACAAAAAAAATAAAGCACATAATATCTAAATACCAAACATCTAATTAAATAAGCCTATTTACTATCATTTGAAAATTACTGTTTTTATTGCATACTGTGTTATTTTTGTCTTTGATTAATGCAAAATTAGAGTTTCTTATATTTTTGTCTTACATACATTTATTTGGTTGACAAAAACATCCAAATACAGAATCCCTCTAGGAAAGCAATAAGTGGAATTGTAAAGGGCTGGCGAGTGAGCATTTTGGACATATTCATCAGGCTGAATAGGAATATGAGAAATCAAATTTGAATCAAGTAAGAAATCTTGACTCTTCACCATTCCCTATAGCCATGATCCTCACAAACTGATTGAAATTTATGGGTGGATCTTCAGTATTAAGCAAAGCAACCAGGGAATCCACAGAGGAAGCTATGATTTTATTTACTGTGACTTAAACACCAACCATGCAATGCTCTCTCCAAAGTCATACAAGTAAGCAATATCAACTGGAAGTTCTCAAAATGAGATACTAAATGGTTACTCAGTTTCACTCAGTCTTTTCATATGAGCATGATGAATTCAAAGTCCTCATTTTATATAATGAAAGAAAAGTGTCTTTTTGCTTAAAATAAACTATTCTGGTGCTTAAGCCCAAAGTCTTTCAATACTACATTGCATGTGTCAGCCTCAGCAACCTGTTCATCATACAGTGGCCAATATAAAGTCAAAATTCTAGATAGACAAGTTATGACTCTTATCACTGTTTCAGAAATATGTCAGAAAAGAAGAATAACTCAGGGAAAGAAAAGACATCTATGTATATATGTGTGTGTATTTATCACAATTCTAGCTTATTTGATTGTTCTTCCTTAAAAGTTCACCCTTTAGTAAAACCAATGAAACATGTTCTTTATCATATTCACATCTCTTCCCTTTAGAAACGGAAGCAGATTCGGAGTTCCCGTGAAGGAAAGAGTTGAAAATCATTGGCTCTATGCTTGTTTTAGTCATCTTTTTTGCTGTTGCAACTGAAGGACCTGACAGAACAATTTTAGGTGGAAAAGGTTTATTTAAGGCTCACAGTTTCAGAAGTGTCAATCCATGGAAGGTTGCTTTTATTCTTCAGGGCTCCAGGTGAAGCAGGCATGGCTCTAGGGAGCAGGGAGCTCAAGGTGTCACTCTGGGAAGCAGAGCAGAGAAAGCAAAAATTCCACGCCAGATATAAAACATGTACCCCAAAGGCATGCTCCCAATGACCCACCTCCTCCAGCCACACCCTACCAACGTAGGGTTGCCAGCTAAGCCCTATAAGGGGACTAACTCACTTATCATCTCACCTCAGCCTTCCTGAATAGTTACACGTGAGCTTTTAGGGGACACCTCACATTCAAATCAGAACAATGGCAATTAAATAAGCTTTTAAATTATTTTTATATTTTGTCTACAAACACATTTGTTTCCAAAAATTAAAAAAAGAACAAAACTGAAGATTGCACAAAAAAATAAATGTGCATTTCTGGCTTCCTCTGGTCAAAGTGTTAAATTAGCAGCACTGAGTTAGCATTTCTAGAGCCAAGCAACAGGGAAAAGTCTTTTGCATGGAACACACACTCTGTCATTCACTGCAGATTCCACCAATTTTAATGATTTACCCATTGAAGTCCAATATCACCCTGTACCATTCTCCACCCGGTTGAACTTACTGAAGTGCACTTTCTTGGTCCTTAGAGGTTTCTGAGTTTATGAGCACTATTCAGAACACTAAAGTGGGCCATCACACAGATCTGGGAATTGGAAACTTAATGTTTTGCTTTCATCCCTATGGTTTTATTCAAGGAAGTATTGCTATCAGTGCCCTCATCTTCAAAACACATATGATTTAATCTGTTTATGACATTGTTTCTTTCACTATATAACAACATACGTGAGGACCTCATACCTATTCAGTTTCATTGAACGCCTCAATAAGTATACCATGCCCTGTTTCCAAAACTTCCCTATTGGATTGAAATATATTAAGAAGCAGAAAAGAATTACATTGCACTTTTCAAACTGCTTAATAATGTTTTACTAATGATTCTGTTCTGACTATAGATTATCCATCAGATTCATATAAATTAAAAAATCAATCATTAGAGTAATTGTGCTAGCCTATTTCTCATCACTGTGATCAAAATACCTGACCAGAACAAACTAGAGGAGGAAGGTTTGCTTAACGACTCATGGTTTCAGAGTTCTGAGTCCACATAAAGTCAAGTATATTGCTCTGGACCCAAGGTGAGGCAGAACATCTTGGCCAAAGATTGTGGCAGAGGAAAGCTGCTCAGCTCATGGCAGACAAGAAGAAAACAGAGGGGGAATAGGTCACAGGGAATATCCACCCTTCTAGGGCATGCACCCAGTGACCCACATTCTCCAGCCACACTCACCTGCCTACAGTTAGCGCTCAGTCCATTGAAAGGAACATAGACTGATCAAATCACAGCTTTCATAATCCAATCATTTTACTTCTGAACTTTCCTGAATTAACAAAAGTTTTTTGGGGAATATCTCAAATAGCCAACATCTAACAAGTATATGCAGTGTTCAAGGAACTTTTTAAATGTTAAACAATGAATTTTATGTGTTTTGGAAAATGCATATTAAATTTACTCCATGATTTCCTGGTATTCTGCATTGGTAATTCATTTAAAGACCACCTAAAGAAAAAAAATCACATAAATAAAAGTTTGTTGGATCTGCACTTGGAAATAACAAAGCCACAATAGTTATCATCCAGTATACAATCACTCATAAATATTAATTTAGAAATTTGATTTTCAATTAGCCTGTAGTTTTTACATTTAGAGCCCTGATTTTTACTCAATAGGTGCCAACACAAAGAGGGGCTATAAATTCAATATAGATGCTCTGATGGCAAGCTGTGTTGTTTTGGCTTTAGTACTTATAGCAGTACTTCTCTTGAGGCTTTCCTTTGGTCAGTGTTACTTTACAAGGAGAGTGTTAACTGCACAGTACACCTGGTTTTTCCCAGAGACGGGTGGCTTAAAAAGGCATGTGGACCTAGTTCCCATGACATTTTGTTAAATAATGAATCATGCAAAACAAAATCCTTTATGGCTCATGAAGTTCACTAATAAGGCAGATGTCCTCTGTACAACTCCTTAGGGCCTAAAATGCAGTATTGATGTGCCCATAGTCAGTGGACCCTAGTTTTAGTAATTATTTCCATCTTCATTATCTCCTATTATTCTCCATAAAAAATCCATTCTCAGCTAAGTAATTTGTTGCAGAGAATACAACTGATATCAAAGGTCTAATGGCCTCACCATCAATAAATTGAATTAAATCTCTCTTAAGTGGTAATGATTCTTCAGAAGGGGCAACAGATAATAACACCATGGCAGTAGAACTCTCAGGGAGGTTGCCTTTACACGGAATCTTGACATCATTTGTAACTGGTTGCTGCTTCCTATTCTTTTAGACATATTGGACATATCCTTTCATAAATATCATAGTTACAGGGCATTTGCTTCAAGGAGAAATCCTCATTGGCAATATGACATATCATTAAACTATCCAATAGGGCACCATCTTATCAGCTTAAGTTGAACAGTGCCAAATAGTCTAATCAATTTCCTCCTTGATGAAACTAAATCCAAACGATGAATTTTGGTTACAAGAACATGAGCATTGGTTTCTCTTTACCAATCTTAGTCCTGAACATTTTCTTTTTCCAATTTTTCCTTTGATTTTTCACTTCAATTTTCTGATGATTTCCCAAATTATGTTCTACTAAAGCTATCACTTTCTCTTCATTATGTTATTTCATAATAAAATATAGTTATTGATACAATGAAAAACTAATAGCAAAGAGTAATTGGAAATAGCAGTTGAAAGACTGACTTCTGGCAATGATACATATGTGAGGTGGCATCTATCTATAGGCTGGTGAGATGATGCACAACCAAACTGCACATGTTCACTCATGTTGTCAATACCGGGACCAGACACTGGCTGAACATGATGTTAGATGGCTAAGCCAGTAATAACTGCAAAATGTATGAATTTTTACACAAACAGGGGGAACCTTGTCTAGCATACCTAGAGAGGTAGGGAAGGGGGCAGGGAGGAGGGAGGGAATAGGAAGAATATCTTGAAGACTGGAGGGAGGGAGTATAAGGAAATCAACTCAGAAGGAGATCTCTGACCTTCACAAGAAGTCCATTTAACACAGGGGTTCTTTAGGAGGAAAACATAGAACCATAGGGAACCCAAGGGGGAAAACAATGTCATGGCATCAGCCTTGGCTAACTATGTAAATACACATTGGTTCTAGATTGTTTTATAATGCTTTCCCCTCAATTGTAAGTCCATATTCATCTAATTTAAAAAAATTTAAATAATGAAATGTTAATAACTATATTGATATATGTACTGTTTTTATATTTTCACTATAGGAATTAAAAGTAAAATTTCATGTACAAAGTGATATAAACAATATAAAATGATGAGACCCCCAAAAAAAAGAAAAAAGAAGGAGATAATAGTTATGGCTGGGATTATTGATTCCAATTACCAAGTCAGAATTGTTGCTGATACACAATTGAAGAAAAGAGGAGAATATCTCTTGGACCCAGGGTTTCTGTGGAATGCATGAAAAGACACAGAATCACTCTGTAATATTAATGAAATGTTATATACAATAAGTAGCATTCCTGAGGATCTAGCCCCTTCAATTATAAAATTTAGGGTCATTCTTTCATGTTATGGTGCACTGACATCTGAAGCAGTGGCTAAAGTAAAAAAGAATTCAAAATTGACAGTGAAAGAAGTAATATCCGCTATTGAGCCCAGAGCAAGCATGAAAAATACAACAATTTTGCTTTGCATCTCTGCTGTTTGTTATAGTCCTTGTTTCCAGTTAATGGTAATTAATTTCTATTTTTCCTTCTTTCTCCCTCCTTCCCTTACACTTTTAGATAATAATTATATTTTTGGATAATTCTATATTTCAGCTATTAAAATGTAAGAGTATTTATATTTGTTGATAACCAAATTAAAATACACACACACACACACACATACACACACACACACAAAAAGAATACTAGCATTTTCTAGAATTCTGGTTGATATCACGTTGCCTAATTTCTTTCTATATGATAATTGAGGTTTCCACTTGGTCTGAAAACCTGAGTGGAAATTGAATGTTTAAAGTAATATTAGTGGTACATTCATACCATAGAGTTTTGCTCAGCAATTAAAAACAATGATATTGCAGCCTTTGAAGGTATATGGATGGCTATGGAAAAAATCATGCTGAGAGAACCAAGGGTCAAATGTCTTCACTCATCTGTGGAGGCTGGAGCTAAACCCTAACCATTGAGAAAAGCAGTCAACTCTCATGTATTAAACCCTGAAAAGGTGCAGTGACATAAACCTAAGGCATTGGTAAAGATATACTGGGCAGGAGGGGAAGGGAAGGAGGGACTAGGGTGGGTAATTAGAGGGGACTCAAGGGAGTAAATCTAATTTTCAGAATATATATATAGTATATTGTTTCATTGGAAAAATAAAAAAGTAATATTAGGATAAGAAATTTTTCAATAAAACATTTTTTCTTTTCACTGACTATAAGCAGTTTTCAAAATCAAGAATAGAAATAAGTTATTTGAAAGGTTCATGTTTGTCACTTGAGATAAATTTGTATGTCTGCATAATTTACTCTTTGCAATCCCATACTCTGTAGCCACTAAAAAAATTTCCTTCTTATCTTTACATACTCTTTTCTCCCAAATCTCAGATTCCTACTGATTATCTACAACCACTAAATAAGAGATGAATTTGTAAAATACTGGTTTGAAATAGTGTACATGTGTTTACTCACAGATTTTTCTTATGTCATTGATATTCAAGCTTCAGGATTTGACAAAAGCTCTGATCTATACAGGATTTTGCAAAATTTTTCTTCTTTATCATTCTTCTACCTCTGGATTTAAGTGTCAGAGTGGGACCCTGTGCAGGGCTCTCCAGAGGCAATTCCTGCAGAACAGAGGTCAATGTGGTCATGGCACGGGCAGTGTTTCTTCACATATTCAAAATGCAACATGCCCAGACAAAGCAGAGCCACAGGTCCTGCTCTAGGCTTGCTGAGGAGCTCTTTGGCAGTTGCCACTACAAGTGGCTTCCAAAGACCTCCCAGAGGAAGAACACAGATCAGCTGCTAATTATTTCCTTTCACTCCTGCTGTGAACACAAGCTGTCTCAAAGTCCCTCCCAGTCCTGGCATCTGAAAAGCAGTTGTTCAAGACTCATCTGCTTAGCTAGATTCTCAACCACCACTTATGGGTAGTAGCTCTGCGCCCCTCATGGACCTGCAGTGTTTTGAGTTTATTAGAAACAGTAAATACTTACCTAATAGGAGAAAAGATTGAGAAGCTAAACACTGCCACTGTAAATTAACACATGAAAAAAATCACACATTTCGTCATGGTAAAGAGGTGGAACTAGATTGCTTCTACTTATCTCCCTCAGACTGTGCAAAATTGGAAAATAAGCAAATCCTTGCTAATTAAGTGTTGTATCTACAATCCTTATCATTTGTCATATATATTGAACTAGAAATTGAATTCAGGGTCTTACATATGCTAAACAAGCCCTTTTCCAGCCCCCTACATTTGTCTTTCTTAACTTTTCTACATTATTTCCCTGAGGCTCTTAGATAAATGGGATGGCATCAAATTGAAAAGCTTACTCAAAGCAAAAGAAATGATTAGGCATGTGAAGAGAGAACCCACACAATGGGAAAAAATCATTGCCACCTGCACTCTGATAAGGAATTAATATCTAGGATATACAAAGAACTCAAAAAATAAAAAAAAAACACTCAAAAATAATCCAATCAATAAATGGGGAAAAGAACTGAACACTTTTCAAAAGAAGAAATGCAAGTGGTCAACAAATACATGAAAAGGGTCAATATCATTAGCAATTAGAGAAATGCAAATTAAAACTACATTGAGATTTCATCTAACTCCAATAAGAATGGCAATAATCATAGATATAAACAACAATAAATGTTGGTGAGGATATGGGGGAAAAGTACACTTATACATTGCTGATGGGACTGTAAATTAGTACAACTCTTCTGGAAAACAATATGAAGATTCCTTAAAGCAACTAGGAATGGATCCACCATGACCCAGCTATCTACTCCTCAATATACATTCAAAGGATTTAAAATCAGCATACTACAATGGTATAGTCACATCAATGTTCATAGCAGCGCATTTCACAATAGTTAAGCTGTGGAACCAACCAAGGTATCCTTCAACAGATGAATGGATAAAGAAAATGTGATTTATACACACAATGGAGTATTACTGAGTCAGAAGGGTAAAATACTTTATGGCTTTCACTGGCAAAGGGATGGAACTCCAAATTATCATGCTAAGTGAAATAAGCCAGTCTCAAAAAGTCAAAGGTCAAATGTTCTCTCCGATATGTGGCAGCTAACCAAAATACAAGGAAAAGAGGAGAGGAGTGGACAAAGGGGAAGGAAATGAAGGAAGGAAGAATGAGATAGGGAATTGTTTGTAGAGTGAATCAAACTTAATCTTTCTATGTTCATACATGAACATATCATTGTGAATCTCATCAACATGGATATCAACAAGTCACTAAATTAAAAAAAAACTGTTGGTAAATAACAGAAAGATCAGTAAAAGGAAGAGAATGGGCTGAGGAGAAATACTGGGGATTGAATTAGAATACGTTATACTATATGCTTTTATAAAAAAGTCAATGTTTAATAATACATTAAATGAAGAATGGATCCAAGATGACATGAGAGTAGAAATCCAAAAATTCTTAGAAGAGAATGAAAATGATGACATAACATATTGAAACCTCTGGGACAGCTTGAAAGCATTCTTAAGGGGAAAATTTATAGCACTGAGTACCCACATTAAAAATGAATAGAGATTCCCAAATAAATAAGCTTATGCTCCATCTCAAAGCCCTTCAAAAGGAAGAAAAATCTAACTCCAAGGCCAGCAGAAGACAGGAAATAATCAGGATCAGAGCTGAAATCAATGAAATTGAGAACAGCAACAACAACAACAACAACAACAACAAACAATAAAAAGAATTGATGAAACAAAGAGCTGGTACTCTGAAAAAACAAGCAAGATAGACCCCTAGTGAATCTCACTAAAAGAAGGAGAGAAACGAAGCAAATCAATAAAATCTCCAATGAAAAGGGAGTGATCACCATAGAAATCCAACCGATTATAAGATCATATTTTGAAAATCTATACTCCTGAAAATTAGATAATTTGGAAGAAAAGGATAAATTCCTAGACATATACAACATCCCTAAATTAACACAGGATGATATTGAATTCCTAAACAACCCAATCACAGGCACTGAAATCCATATTGCAATTAAAAGTCTACAAAAGAAGAAAAGCCCAGGAACTGATGGCTTCCCCGATGATTTTTTACCACACTTTTGAGGAGGAATTAACACCTCTCCTATATAAGTTATTTCAAGAAATTGAAAAGGAGGGAACTCTCCCAAAAACTTTCTATGAAGCAGCCATAATTCTGATACTAAAACCCAACAAGGATACATCAAAAAAAAAAAAAAAAAAAACAAAACTACAGACCAATAACCCTGATGAACCTGGTCACAAAAAACCTTAATAAAGTTCTAGCAAACCGTATACAAAAACTTAGCAAGAAGATAATCTATCATGATCAAGTGGGCTTCATCCCAGGTATGCAGGGCTGGTTCAACATACGCAAAACAATTAACGTAATTCACCACTTAAACAGAATCAAGGACAAAAACCCTATGATCATCTCTATGGATGCAGAAAATGCCTTTGATAAAATTCTACACCCTTTTATGTTCAAAACTCTAGAGAAGATAGGGATCAACGGAACTTTTCTGAACTATGTAAAGGCTATATATGCTAAACCCTCAGCTAGTATAATACTAAATGGAGAAAAGCTGGAAGCATTTCCGCTAAACTGGGGAACAAGACAAGGCTGTCAACTCTCACCATTTTTATTCAATATCATTCTTGAGACCCTAGCAGGACCAATAAGGCAAGGGAAAGAAATCAAAGGGATATTAATAGGAAAAGAGGAAGTCAAACTCTCTGTTTTTGCAGATGATATGATCCTGTATCTGGAAGATCTAAAAAACTCCACCAGTTAACTGATTGAACTTATAAACAAATTTAGCAAAGTGGCTGGCTACAAGATCAACACCCATAAATCAATAGCTTTCCTATACACTAACAATAAAAGAGCAGAGGAAGAAATTAAGAAATCGGTCCCATTCACAATATCCTCGAAAAGACTAAAATACTTGGGAATTAACCTAATAAAGGAAGTCAAAGATTTCTACAACAAAAATTATCGGATATTGAAGAATGAAATTCAAGATGACCCAAGAAGATGGAAAGATGTTCCACGCTCTTACTTAGGCAGAATCAATATAGTAAAAATGGCCATTCTGCCAAAAGCACTATAATGATTCAATGCAATCCCCATTAAGATACCAATGTCATTCTTTACAGATGTAGAAAAGGCAATTCTCAAATTCATTTGGAACAATAAGAAACCCAGAACAGCCAAAACATTACTAAGCAAGGAAGAAGAAACAGACTGTTTTGCTATACCAGACCTAAAACTATACTATAGAGCTTCAGTAATAAAGCAGCATGGTACAAGTACCAAGATAGGAAGGAAGACCAATGGAATAGAATAGAAGATTCTGAAACAAACCCACAAATTTTTAAGCATCTGATTTTTGACAAAGGGGGTCAAAATATTACATGGAAGACAGGCAGCCTATTCAACAAATGGTGGTAGACAAACTGGTCAACCACTTGCAGAAAGTTGAAATTAGACCCTTATCTTTTACCTCGCATGAAAATAAAATCAAAATGGTTCAAGGAGCTTGTAATTAATCCAGCTACCTTGCAACTGATGGTAGACAAATTAGGTCCAACCTTTCAGCATTCGGGAGTAGGCAAAGACTTTTTCAACATGTCTCCTAAAGTGAAGGAAGTTAAGTAAAAAATCAGTGATTGGAATGTCATAAAGCTAAAAAGCTTTTGCACTGCCAAGGAAACAATCAAATTAGTCAAGAGGTTTCCTACAGAATTGGAGAGAATCATGGACTGTGATTCTTCTGACAGGGTTCTCATATCCAGAATCTACAAAGTCTTCAAAAATATCAACTACAAAAACACAAACAACCCAATCAATAACTGGGCCAAACAGCTAAATGGAAACTTCTCAACAGAGGACATTGATCAGGCCAATGAATACATGAAAAAGTGCTCTAAATCACTAGTAATCAGAGAAATGCAAATGAAAACTACATTGAAATATCACCTCATGTCAGTCAGATTGGCAAAAATGAAGATAATAAACAATAATAGATGCTGGAGGTATTGTGGAGAGATAGGTACACTAGCACACTGTTGGTGGAACTGCAAACTGGTACAGCCCCTCTGGAAAGCAGTGTAGAGAATCCTCAAAAAACTAGGAATGAACCCACCATATGATCCTGCTATTCCTCTCCTGGGTATTTTTCCAGGGGAATAAGAATTAGCACATTATAGCAACACAGCAAAATCTATTTTTATAGCAGCTCAATTTACAGTAGCTAAATTATAGAAACAACCCAGATATCCCTCACTGGATGAGAGGATCCAAAAACTATGGTACATATATACCATGGAGTTTTACTCAGCAATTAGACATAATGATGATGCAATATTTGAAGGTAAATGGATGGCTATGGAAGAAATTATGCGAGTAAGAACAGCATAACCCAGAGAATGAAGGGTCAAATGTCTTCACTCATCAGTGGAGGCTGGAGCTAGACCCTGGCCATTGAGAAAGGAGGTCAATTTTCATGATTTAAATCTGGAAAAGTTGTAATTACATACAACCTAAGGCATTTGTAGACATGTTTTGGGAAGGAGGGAGGGGGAGGGATAAGGGTGGATAATTGGGGGGGTCTTGGGAGGTAAAACTAATATTCAGAACATATATATATATATATATATATATATATGTATATATATATATAATATTTTTCATTAGAAGCATGTTTGATTTTTCAACAAATAAATTTCTTAATAAAATATCTAAAAAGGAATAAGGCATTGGAAGAAGGGAGGAGAAGTAATGATGAACAATTAGTTAAAGCAAGTTGTAATCTAAGCTATTATATCAATGTATGTTCTTTTGTCATGTTTATCAGAAAAGAATAGGGGGTGGGAAGAATGGAGGAGAAGAAGATAAGCTAGAGACTGAATTAGAACAAGTTAAACTCCATGCTTTTATAATTATAGCATTATATATCCTTATATCATGAATACCTAAAAATGGACCAATAAAAATAAAAAATTAAAAAAGAACCTTCCAAAAAGTCATTCAATGGTAATAAGAGTGACTAAAATTATGTTTCCAAGACTCTGACTACCTCTAGAAACTCTAGAATGGATATGTTGGACATACAGCCTGCATATTTCAGCTGTGTGATCTATGCTCAATTGTGTACTCAAGTTGTGCCTGTGACTCTTGCCAATTCTACCCTGTGTGAGTCTAATCTAGAAAGACCTCTGGTCTTCAAGACATAACACCTAGATCTAGTCCTAGTTCTTCTATCTACCAAATGTGGTTTTGGTCAGTCATGTAACTCATGAACTTTGAAGTTCAGTTTCCCTGTGTGTATAAGGGACCCAAAGCTTTCACAAATATTCTTTCAAAATGTGTTTAATGTAGGTGAAAATAGTGTGTAAAACACCATTCCTATCTAAAAACATGTAGATCAATAGTGATTACTGCTTCCAGATTAGTACTACAAATCAGTGGAGTGATGGATGTGGAGGCAAGATTGCCTTCATAAATGTTGGTAAACCTCTCCATTGCAGCCAAGCATCCCCTTTCCCAGATTCTGCATTGACTTTGCCCAGGTCATTGCTTCCTGCTTCTTTTGGATCTTTCTTAGGGTTTGTGGAGTCTTAAAATATTCCCTCATTTGCTACAAATATTTTTGGTTTTCTCCGACTTGTTCGTTAAAGATGACTTAAGAAACCATGTCTAGAGGGCTGGAGCGGTGGCTCAGTGGTTACTGTGCTTGCCTGGCATGAGCAAGTACATGAGTTCAAACTCCAGCACTCACATACACAGCTAAGTTGTCAGAGCAACCAGAGCCATGTGAAAAACTCAATAAAAATTGATTCTCTCTGTCTCTCTCTCTCTCTCTCTCACTGTCCTTCGAAAGAAAGAAAGAAAGAAAGAAAGAAAGAAAGAAAGAAAGAAAGAAAGAAAGAAAGTCTACTATATCATGCTTAGTGCAGGTCCCAGTACAACACACTGAGGAGGCGAATGTGTAAGCATGACTTACAGAAACCTGGTCTCAGTATTGAAGACTTCTCATGCACCATTTCCAAATCAATTCCTTCTACATTTTATTCCAGCCGCAGCTGCAGAAGCAGATTCTTACAGGTTTCCAGAGGCTTCTCTTCTGGCGGGAATTATCATTGCTCAAGTTCAACAAAATGGCTCTTCATGCCTTGGGCTCCATCTAGTTCATCATGATACTAAAATGTGTGTGTCCGCGTGTGTGTATGAATGTGCACACATGCATATGCGCACTTAAGAATGGGTGTTGCTGCCTGTTGGATTGGTTTTAATCAATGTGGCAGAGCAAATGTGTTTCAGTCTTTCATCCCTGGGAGTTTCCCTAAGCTGAATTTGCAAAGGCATCTCTAAACGTATAAAGGTCCCAGCAGGATAAGGGCCCCATAACCAATAGGTAGAGCCTCATAAATGGATAATGCTCTTTTTGTTTGATTGAATTTCTGCCCCCTGGGGCTATGTTACAAAGTAAACAACTGAAATATAAGCTTTTGTTTCATGCTGGTTTGGGGGGAATCCTGGTTCAGAGACCATCTCTAAGACTTCCGAATGGTTTAGGTTTTAGCAAAGTAAATTGACCTTTCTTTTACTCTGTTCCATAACTTTTGGTCCTAATGGGGAGTCTGTATCCTATTATAGGGTGAATATATGGTCATCAGGGAGATTAAGAACAGATTTGAAAATATATAAACAGGTTAGACACTCTTTCCATTCTGGGTTTGTGCTAAATCATGCAAGCGTGGGCCTAGAATTTCACAGAATTTGGACAATAAATCAGACAACAGCCCTGCTAAGTGACACCCTACCTCCTGTGCTTAGCTGGCTCTCTAAGGTAGAATAAAATGATGGCATGCAGCCCCTTGCACGACGGTGACAAAGTGCCTTGCCTATAGCTTTGACAGGAACTGGAAAAGTAATTGGGGGAAAAAATACAGATAAAACTTACATTTTCATGTTTTCACAGTTTCACTCAATTTTTTCCCTCTATGTCTACCATAGAAGTACTTTATAAAGATTATGGCTTAATGAACCAAAATTCCTAGTACCTCATTCAGGTATTGTTATGGTTTGGAGATGAGGCATCCCCCCTAACACTCATGGGTTAATGCAGGATTGCTCAGAGGTGAAATGATTAGATTATGAAAGCTGGAACCTAGTCATTGGATTAGCCCATTTGAAGGGTTAATAATTTAGGTAAATCACTGGGTGGTAACTGTAGGAAGTTGGTACGGCTGGAGAAGCAGGTCGCCGGGGGCTTGCCCTCGTGGGTTATATTTCATCCCTGGCTCCTCACTTCCTTTTTCTCTCTGCATTGCCTGTGCAGCTTTCTTCCACCGTGATCTTCTGACCTGATGTTCCCCTCACCTCGGGCCCAGGGCAATGGAGTTGGTCAACTGAACCTCTGAAACCATGAGCCAAAATCAACTGTTCCTTTTCTAAGTTGTTCCTGTCAGGTATTTGACTCATGACAACGAAAAGTTGATTAACACAGGTACCCCAGCAGAACTCTTTCCTTAGTGGGCCCCAAGTGCACTGCAGGCTAAAAAGCTATTCCCTGGCAACTGGAAGTTTCCTTGACATGGCTTTTAATAAAAGCCAGGATGGTAATAATAATGCTAGAATATATCATGCATCAAGCAGTTAGATTTTATATAACTAGGAAAACGTATAAGTCAGCTACCATTCTCTCCCTACCTCCACCACTATCACCACTAATGAGAAAATAAGGCCCCGCACCTCAGAGTTCATAAGCATTTTCCCTAGGACCTGGCATTGATTGACAAGTAAGGATTTGAACTTGGGTGTTTCTGATTTTAGTGACACCAAATTAGACTGTATAGCAGTCATCTTGTAGGTGGGGTGAGAAGAACTAAGCACTAAGCATTCCTTAATACTCTTTGTTCCCAGATGCTTCAACAGAGAACAAAGAGGAGACAAGCCTAGGCACCTCACACAAAACCAGTGAGTCTCCAGACCCATCAGATGCTTTTTTCCTACATCCTCACCTTAAGTTTCTAAAGCCCCAGGATTGGAAATTGTTTAAGCCCAGCTTATCATTGAGAGCTCAGTGGGGAACAGGAATGTGGAGGTGGGGTGTTCTAAGTAAACCCCTAATCACTCTTCTTTCTCTTGCATGGTGAAACTCTTTCCTTACAGCTTCCTCATCCCCTCTGGGATGGACTTCTGCCATAGCTTTATCTGGCTGGTTAGCAGGCAAGGCACTCTCCTTGGTAAACCCCTATCCCAGCTTCTACTGGGTGCTTCACTGTTCCCTGAGGCGAGCTTGCAGGACCTTCTGTGTTGTCATACCTGCAACATATAGGCAATGCTGTCCTCACCAATGCGTTGTCCCAATGTTTTGCACTGTCAGTTAGCATGGAAGAGGGGACAAAGCTTGAGTGACAGTGTGTGGTTTCCTCACCCATATTTTGACGGTAGTGTAAGTAACTCAGCAGCCACAGACAGTGTATCTGCAATCACTTTTGCTTTTACCATAAAAAAACATTGTGTTATACCAGCTGTTTTCAAACTTCAAGTAATGTACTAGGAAACATTATTGATATTTTTTAAAATAGTTTCTCAAGCGATATATCGAGCAATAACTATTTGCAACATCTCAAATGTGGTGTTAGGGATTTGCACATCTAGAGGTGATTTGGATACGGGTGTGAAAACAACCTATGAGAAATGCTGATTTATAGATATGTTCACAAGAGATGCTCACCCTTAAGATACACATACTAAGCAAACTCTAGAAACAGCAAGTGTGGGACAAATGTTAGTAGAGGAGATTGAATAGCATTCCCCATATATATCTTGTGTCTTTGTTACATAGACAATACAGTGCTATCTACCCAGAAATTTAAGAATGATCTCTCCAAAAAGCGTAAGTCATAAAAGTTAGTAACATATGTAAAAGCAAGAGAGGCTGAGTACCAAATAAATTATGACTATATGAGGAGTTATATGATGATGAGTACCTTTTATGGGAACTGAGAGGAGACTAAGGTCCATGAACTCTAGAATATTCTACTGCACTAGGATCACATGTAAAATTCCAGTTTGATGGAGTTGGGGCTGTCTGATAGTACAGCAACATGTGGAAGTGGTGAATTGAACAGTCTATCAGAATCAAGTTTGTGGGAATTTTCTTATATTTTGCCACATGATTCTTTCCTCAGCCCTTTCCTGGTCTCTTCAACATTTTATTCAATGACTGAGGAAGAACTTAGCTAAGGTGATCTGATCAATAGGAGAGATGCTAA
Organism: Aplodontia rufa; assembly: GCA_004027875.1. NCBI lineage: Eukaryota > Metazoa > Chordata > Mammalia > Rodentia > Aplodontiidae > Aplodontia > Aplodontia rufa. The sequence goes on along the minus strand of PVKS010000353.1, from coordinate 151,798 downwards.
TCAAAAGCTAAAGTGGATACAAAAATAATGGAAACTGGACTGAATTTCATAAAATTAATGTAAACTCCTCTTGGGACCAAGTAATTTTACTAGAAATTTATTTACATTCTAAGATTTCTTTTTATAAGAGTTTTAGCCAGTAACGCTTCTGCCCCCTTTGCATAGAATAGTGTGTGAAAAATAATATTAACTATGCATGGACTCTAGTGTGTAAGGCTTTCTTTGGGCCTGAAACCTTAATTAATCCAATTAGTTTGGTGCCATAGACTAAAATCTTTGGATCTAAACTCCCTGAGCACTGGAAGCCTGTAAAAGTGAAGAGAAGAACAATGATCGTTTTTGGTTTTGGCCATTCACCACATGCAACAGAAACCTACTTGTCTCCTTTTGATAGATAAATGGATGTAGCCATGACTAATTCTGTTAATAAAGTTAATGAATTCCTGAACCAATTTACTCATAAAACCTCATACATTGAGTAGGGTTGCAATAGCTTCCATTAAAATAAACTGCACAAAGATTTCAGTGGCTTAATCCAACTTAAGGTTTATTCCTCTATCCTACAATGCATGTATGCAAGTGTTTTTGATAAACTTGGGCTGCCCTCCAGGTGAAGCTTAGAGAATGCAAAGTTCCATTCTGTGTTTCCTGCTTGGTCCCCTGAAGCCTTTCATCCTCTGAGAAGGACAGGGAATATGGAGGAGGCACACTTATTTCATATTTACTTTGGCCCAGAAATGATTTTTGCCCTACTTTACATATACCAAAGATAAGAGCTAAGTACTTAGACCAATCTCAATGCAAGGTACACTTAGAAATGTTTTTGATCATGTGACCATTTCAACTATGGAAACAAAACCACAAATTTTAGTGTAAAAATGTCAGGATAGGGAATTTTGAGGTGGATGTTTTGCATTCTGTAAGAATAAAGAAGAAAAGAAAAATATGAAAAATTTAAATTCTAATGATTTTAGGACTGAAAAGCTATTTTCATCTCCTGCAATAATTTGAATTTATGCAGTGGGGCTTGTCCTTTTTGATGACAAGCAATTTTTTCCTTCCAAAATATGATTTCCCTTGAATAATAAATAGAGACTGAAGGTTAATAGTTGTGTAAGTGCAGAGTACCTGCAAAAATTTGTTGCCATGACAATGTAATTCACATTATTAACTTTTATGTATTTTTCCCTTCCCAAATAAGTGAAGCTTAATGAAATCATAAAATAATCTCTAAAATCCCAGAAAATCGGGACACTTTCATTAGTGTCATAAATAGTCTTATCTTTACCACTTGAAAATGATTAGAACTAAAGAAAATAAATTTCTCTGTAGTCAACTTAGATGCACACTGATTTTATTTCAACCCAAATGCCCTTTTTTAAACAAAACTTGAGCAAGGTGCTCAAACACATATGCATAGTAGTGGTTCAGGTTTATGACATGGTATATAGCAAATATAAGTGCGTATATTTTATGTGCTGTTTTGAATAAGAAAGACAAAAATATAACAAAATAGCAATAATGACAATATTCAGAAAATGGGTGTCATTTATTCTAGAACATTAGAGGAAATGACATTAATTTCAGATTTGTTAGCTTCATTAAACATTCCCTTTTATACATGATTCCTACCTACTGAAAGGCCACTATTTCTCTTCCAATACAAATGCACACACACACGCACATGTGAACATATGTGTTAGCTTCCAAACAGTGCATTAGCACTCTCTCTACATTTACAGAAATTTGATTAGAAAATTTCATTTAATTTTTCCTTCACACTTGATGTACAGCTTCCTTCTCCATGGGATATTAAAACGCATACTCTTTTTTAATTAAATTTGAAGACATAGAAGAGAGAATGGACTATACTCCTTACTACCAACATTTCCAGTTATGGTTTCTTTACAAAGTGGAGCTGTTGGAGAAATCTGATGCATTAGAACGACAGTCTCTAAACTTGAAATACTAACTCCTCCTAATATCAATAGGCAAATATTTTTTAAAAAAAATATTTAGGAAATACTAGTTTAAACAAATCTAAAGAGTTTTTTGCTGCTTCTTATTTTTTTTTTCCTAGCAGCAAGACTAGCAATTACCATTATGACTTCTGATCCTGTAGGAAAAGATAGGGTCTCTCAAGCTTATTTGTAATGTTATTCTTCTCCCAAGACATCTCACAATACTGATGCTTGGCCAAATATTTGTCTTGGAAATGTTAAATCAAACCCTCCTGCAGGCTCTCAGGGACCTTTTCAAATGGATGTAACCCCCAGCAGCTCATTAAGTCCACTCTCTATTATATGAAACTTCATTTTAATAGTAAGCTGTCCTCTATCCCTCCCTCTGCCTTTTATTTATGACTGCAGTATTAACAAGTGACTTGTTCATAAAAATCATTTTACTAAAACACACTTTGTCCCAAACAGAAAGCAATCTTTGCTAGGGTAGAGGAGCAGAAAATATGGCCTTGTCTTCTCACTCAGCTTTGGGTTTCAATGCACTTTGCTTTTCCTTTGTTTCAACAAATTTATGTATGAAGGGCAAGATATAGTCCCCCAATTGCAACAGTACAGCGGCAAGACTAGAGACTCACTAATACTCAGTTCCAGCAAACAGAAAAGAAAACACATTACAAGGCAAAAAGAAAATGATCCCTCCAAAAACTCCTTTTAAGTTATTATTTTAGATTGTTTATAGCTCATCAGTGAATTTTAAAAATAAGATAGAAAATTTTTGTTGATCCTTCATTTAGCTCCACTGATTGAAGTATCTTACATAATTGTAAAGCTTTGGTCAAAATCTAAGTAGTTAACTTGGGAAAATAAAATTAAAGTATAGAACTCATTTGGATTTCACGGTTCTTTTTCCCAATGTCCTCTTTCTGTTCCAGAATCTAATCAAAGATCCAACATGATAGGTATTTTGCACATCCTCTTGCTATGACTCAAAGGTCTCCTCCAAAACCATGTTGAAATTCAACTGTCACAGTGAGGATTGGTGAGACTGTGAAGATTGTAAATCATGGGGTCCTGTCCTCACAAAGGATTATTGCTGCTGTGTTGGGAGGGAGTTAGCTATTATGGGAGTAGGATCCTGATTAAAGTGGGTGCCCACTCTGTCGGATGTGTTCACTTGCCCTGCAGCCTTCATTATGGGAAGATGCAGAATGGAGTTCCTTGCCTGATGTCAGCACCAACCTTTGGGACTTCCCAGCCTCCAGAACAGTGAGTCTAATAAACATCTATTCTTTTAGATAACTCAGTCTCTGATAACTGTTATAGCAGCAGAAAAGGGACTAAGACACCCTGTAATCTGAGACGCATCATCAATCTCTACTTGTCTTTCATGATATGGACACTTTAGCAAAGCACTGATCAGTTATCTTGTGCAATACCATTTTTTCTTTTGTACCAGAGATTGAACCCAGAGGTGCTTTACTGTTAAACCACATCCCCAGACCTGTTTTATTTTTTATTTTAAGATAGGGCCTAACTAAATTGCTGAGGCTGGCTTTGAATCTGCAGTCTTCCTGCCTCAGCCTCTGGAGCCCCTGGAATTGCAGTGGAATGCCCTTTGGTTTGAGTTTGTTTGGTGTTTTCTCGTTAATTGATTGAAGTCATGCACTACTGAAAATGACATCACAGAGGTGGTTGGCCTTTGTCAGTGAATTTAAACAAGTAGTTAACAATATTGATATGCTTTATCAGTAATATTAATGTTGATTACTTGGATAAATGGTGTTTGCTGGAATTTTCCACTGTAATTTATTTCCCATTGTAATTACTAAATATTTTGGAGGATGTACTTTGATCTTAGGCAAATATCCTTATTTTTTAAAAATTTGCTGAATTATTTCAGCATCCATTGGAGGTTCTCATCTAGGGGAATTAACATCATAACATTCTTTTTTTTTTTGGTTCATTTTTATCTAAAAATGAACATGACATTAGAATATACCATGACATAATTATAAAAGCATGGAGTATAACAACTTCAGATTCAGTCCCCAGTATTTCTCCCCCTCCCTTCCATCCTCCCCCTGTTCTTTTTAGTTATACAGGATAATAGAATTTACAGTGTTGAAATTATAAAATTATGTAGTATTACCATTTCTAATTCAGCCCCCAGTATTGCCCCTTCCTCTCCCTTCCTCCAGTCCCTTGTTCTTTCTAGATATACATGCTAACAGAATAACCAATGATAAAAATATAAAAGTATGGCGCTTAACTTATTTTAATTCCATCTCCATCATTTCCCCTCCCCTCCCCATTCTCTTCCCTCTACTGATGCTCATAATATTCTAAAGGTCATTGTCTAATTACTGAAATTCTCCCAGTTATTAATTGAAAACTCCATGTAAGGAAGTTGTTGCTTCTCCCTCATTTATTTATTCAGTTATTAATTCACATCAATATGAATGCATGGATATTTAATTCTTTGGGTTATAAACTAATGCCATAATTATTTATTGTGTTGCTCAAGTAGTTCTAAGCAGAAGCTTTTAATAAGAACTAATTAAAATCAATTATGTCATCTTTTATAAAGTAGCTTAGAATTTTGCAAATGGATTAAAGGCAATGAGATGGATGACTGGGATGGAAATGATAGTCTCTGGAAGCCCCTTTTCTGCTTTGCCTGAATTGTGTGCTTACTGGGAAGATAATGGTATGCATATTGGCACTGCATGTGTTATTCTTTCTCCTGCCCTTTTTGATTTAGGAGGCCTGATACGCTGATCACCAGCAAAAATTGTTCTCAATAGTCACTTCTCTACGTGCATAATAAACATATAACTTCAACCCTAGTCAGTTTTCAATGCTCATAAAATGCTCTTTTCTAGATACAGAACTTGTCCTTCTCTCTGCAATAGTGTGCTCTATCTAGCAAATTAAATGGATATGGAAATAAGGACAAATTAGCCTTTACTTGTTCATTCCAAATGCTTCCTCTCATCCATCAAAGAGAAGCAGAATACCATTTAGAACAGAATCACTTTTTTTTGGCCAGTAACTAATTGTGTGTGTCAAAATATGTCCTGAGTTCTGGACAAGGTTTAAAAGTGTTCCCCAAGGGCTTGAGTGTTGGAAGATTGGTCCTCAGCACGGTGATGTGAGAAGTGCTTACTACCATCTTTAAGAGCTAGAGTCTCATATGAGTGATTGGTTCACTGAGGAAAGAATTGTACTTCTTGTGGTCCCTCATTAATTCTGTTCTTTTGTTATAAAAGAGCAAGACTGATCTCTCCTCAGTCTTTCTCACCAAGTGATTTCTCCCTTTAACATGTGGGACAACTACCATAAGGTCCTATCTAGAGATTAGCCAAAACCAGCACCATGTCCTTGAATCTAGAGAATCATAAGCTATGTAAGCTTCACTTCTTTATAAAGTATCCAGCCTCAGGTATGTTCTTATAAAAATTGGGACTAATTCAACATCAATTTCCATTTAATGCTAGGGCTGGAATTCATTAATGCAATCACACATTCAACTAATCGCACAGACACAGCCTTTTGAAAAGAAATGTTCTGAGTAATGATTTAAGTCCAGGGAGCAAGAATAGGTTCACTTATTTTTTTCTTTTTTATTATTTGTTGATTTCATATAATTGTTCACCATTTTAAACAGGAGATTTATGGAATGACCTCTCACACCCACTGAATAATTTTATCATGTGAGCAACCCACATGCACTAGGCTGCATTCTCAGGACTTCATACACATTCACTCCCATGATTTCCTAACTATCCTGTGACACATATGCTATTATTATATCCACTCTACAGATAAGAAAACAGAAGTTGAAAGGCTAAGCCAATTGCCCATGGTCACCTAGCCTTGGCAGTGAGCACAACTTTAAGCTCAAGGGTTTCACCCTTAAACATTGGTCACATAATTCTCAACAATAAATTTTACCATGTACACAACCTTGAGCAAATTTCTTCTCTGAAACTGTTTTATAGTTTGTAGAATGTGGGTAATGATGTCTATTTTGGGGGGTTCTGCCATGTAGCAGAAGCAATGTTTGTAAAAGGGTTAGTCTGTACCTATTACAGTGTGGATTGCCAATAAACAGTATATCATCCTGGTTCTGTGCTCTGAACCACTAACATACCTTCTAGTCTTCAACACATTCATTGTATTTTCTCCTGATTATTCTACCTTCCTTCTCCCTCCTCTCACTAAAAGTCTCTACCTATTTTTTTTTAAGGGAGAGAGAGAGGGAGAGAGAGAGAGAGAGATAATCAACTTCATTTAGTTTTCCATCTACCCTTGTTTCTCTGACACTCAGTTGTGCATGTGGTGTTGGCATTTGAACCCGGGTCCTCACACATACCAGGCAAGTTCTCCAACCAGTGAGTCACCGCTCCAGCCCCAAGTCCTTATGTATTAAACTTAATAATAATAGGAAGGAAAAGGGGTAAGAGAAAAGGAAGGAAAATTCATTTTTATGGATTAAAATGAAAGAATATAAACAAATTTAATCTTTATAAAATCCCTACGAGTTATATATTCTTACCAATGTCAATTTACAGAAAACTCAGCTGGGATACCAAAAGTTAAGTAACCTACAAGCTATCTATCACACACTATTTAGTAAATAGCAGAACTAAGCTTTGAACAAAGGAAGTCTAGTGTTAACTCTCTACAATGAGTATGGGCTTTAGATTCTTCACGGTATTCCTTTTGCTAATTTAGAGTACAATTTACTCACTCATCTCTTTGTTTAGCATTTATAGATATTTTTCCTTGTGCCAATCTTGTGCTAAATGCTGGGGGAGGGGAAATTAGATGATACCAAAATAAGTGACATGATTGCTTAATCCTTTTATTTTAAGAGAGAGACAGAAAGAGAAAGAGAGAGACAGAGAGAGGGAGAGAAAGAGAGAACCAGTTTTATTTAGTTTTTCATGTAGCTCTTTTTGCTCTGAGACCTCTTTGTGTATGTGGTACTGGGGTTTGAACTCACGTACTCACACATGGCAGGTGCCGTAACCGCTGAGCTACTGCTCCTGCCCCTATCTTAGTCTTTAAGAAGGAAAAGAAACTAACCATTTTAAAAATAAAATATGCCAACAGCCACTACAGAAAAAATATCTTTGAAATGAACATTGGAAATGCTGGGGGAGGCAGCATACCATCACATAGAAAGTGGACAAGGCTTCATGGAAGAGGTAAGTTATGTCCTCCAATGTTGAAAGGCAGAGAGAAAATAATCAGCACAGGCTACACATAGTCACTGCAGCTCCCTCAAAGCACAAAATACATTATATTCATCTGGAACAGTGGTGCATGCCTGTAATACCAGCGGCTTGGGAGGCTGAGACTAGAGGATCACAATTTCAAAGCCAGCCTCATCAAGCAAGACCCTAAGTAGCTTAGTAAACCCATGTCTTAAAATTAAAAAAAAAAGAATAAATAAATAAATGAAAATTAGAATAAAAGGTGGTGGGGGTGCTGCTGATGTGGATCCGTGTGTTAAGGATCCTAGTTCAATCCCAGGCAAAAATAAATAAATAAATAAATAAATAAATAAATAAATAAACTAAAACCCAGCATATTAAAGTTAGCATGGGAGACTGGACATGTCCAGAAGTTAAAGTCCTCGGTGAAAGAAAGTGAGACCAGTGAGAATACAGAGAGGGGACACAGAGCTGAGAAGCAGGCAGGTTTCAGCAGACCTCAAAAGTCCATGTAGCAGAATTTGTCTGTTTCCATTTGGTAAATAGGAACCTTTGTTAGTGTTAAGAAGAGATACCCAAAGGAAGCAGGTCCTCGCTGGGTATCAGGACACACGCTTTGTCCCTGGCTTGGCTGTAACCAGTTCTGTGGAACTGTGCTTTGGGGAGTCACCAATCTGCAAAGAAATTGTATGCTCCTATTATCTCTAGGATCCCTTCCAGAGCTGTATCTACTTTCATAATCGTCCTACTTCCACCCTTTGTAGCAGAAGTGGTCAGAAACATATGGGGAAATATAAAAGCTTCACTAGATCCCAACCAAAGATGCCAGGACCTTCGGGAGGTAATTGGTAGGGTTCATCACAGAGTCAGAGCTCTCTGCTCCAGAGGCTGGGCTTCTGCTACTGCGGCACAAAGCTGCACATGGAGCAGCCCAGGATTTATCCCTTGCATTTCTGCAAATGCTGTCCCAGTACCTCCATGGATCAAATTTCATAACTGCAAATCATTCTATCTCAGGGCTCTTTGGACCATGGTACCTTCATCCCTGGAGAAAGATGCTTTATTTAGCCCCCAAGGTTCTTATGGGAAGAGGATAAGATGGAGTCTCTCTGAGTTTGGATGCCTAACACGGTAATTGGAAAGGAAAAAAAAACTGTAACACTTTATTTTATAGATACACATATTTTTAGTAGCTGTATCTATCCCTTTTCTGAAATAGTTTTATGCAATATATATGATGACCAAATATTTGCTTTGCAGTCAGCAAATATTTGGCGGACTATTTTAGAGAATGCTTAAACAATTAAACATCCACCATGCAGAGGTTCACAGTCAAATATAAAGCTTCCTTTTTTCCAGGGAAAATAACTGAACAGAAATGGATCTCATACCTGCAGCTGCTGTGCTTTTTCCACGGGGTCATGTGTAAGTAGGCATCTGTGCGATCAAAGTGCCTGTGAGACTTTCTCTGCTCCCTTTGCTTTCTGCTCCTTTACCGGAAAAATCTGCCAGAAAGTGAGAAAATATTAGAGGATGCCAAGAAAAATTTCTTCTTGTTCAATTCCTGTGAATTTGAGAGCAATCATTTAAGACAGCCTCCCTTCTTGGGACACCAGATTCGCAGAGCAGAGGTCAAAGGTGATCTTATACATGCACTCAGTTCAGAACATCCTGGCTGGCCTGGAGTAGTGATTATGATCACCTTTTGGGCAAAAGCACAAGAATTCTGATACTACATCTTCAATTTCACTTGCAAGGCATTTTCGATCATTTTCTGATTATTCTACTGTTTCCTTAGCTGTGGTCTTTTTTTTTTTTTTAATTTCTAGTTTTCCCATGGTCCCACGTGTGCCTTCCTGCTCTCCAAGTGAAGGAGACTTGTGCCTTCAAAGTTCTTCTGTCAATCAACGGATGCTTTCTTTACTCCTTTACATATTATTCTGAAACCCTTTCCATTCATACCTCATTTGTTCAGCTGCTTCTCACTTATGTAACCTCCGTTAAGGTGACTGGTGCTTTATAAATTCGTTACCAAGATTCCTAATTATTTCAGTTGTGTGGCTAGAGGGCTAATCTGAACCTTCAAGTTAAATTTCTGCTGGCTATTGGGCAAAGGAAAGTAATGTTCCTTTATTTGAATTCGTCTTACAATAAAGGGGAGATATAATAAAAATAAAACAGAAATCTCTCCAAAACATCCTTGCACAAATGGCACAAACACATCTCCCAAACTATGTCCTGATTCATTTTGTTTCGTGATCAGCATGGATCACCTAGAGAACTTCTATTTATATTTTAAGTACGAGCTCAGGGTCTTTCTCTTGACCTTGAAACCTCTGGAGCATGTCCTCCTTTGTCCTCTAATTGGTCCTCTGTATGCAACACAGGATGTCTTTTTTTCTGTATCCCAGTAGAGAACAGACCACCAAAATGAATTTCTGCACAATTGTCATACAAGGTTGCCCTCAGAATATGGATACCTAGGGAATTCAATCATCATTCATTTCTTTGGTAATATAAATTTGCTCATGTAAATGAGACCTTTGCTCTTGGGCCACTGTAGAAATTAGGGAAAGACAGTTGAAGTTCACTTCTATTTTTTTTTTAAGAGGATCCATTTTCAGGAGACCCGAGTCTTTGCGTGCAGTTGAAGAACACACGACTGTTCCTAAATCGAGAGATGTGGATACACTGGAAAATAGCAGTCAGAAAGCTTGCATAGGAACAAAGGGCCTGCCACCATCTGTCTAGTCCACTCTTCCTTCAGACACTTGCCCAGCCCCTGACCATGGTCTGCAGCGGTATTTTTCCATTTCAGTGCTGAAGAAACTTTTTGGACCTTCCTGGCAAGGGGAGGGTCACAGGCCTTTCTCTCACATTAACAGTCCCATCTCAAAGTAGCACCCAGGAAGGTCACTGCACACAGTCACTCTCCACTCACACTTGGAGCAATGTTGTTCCTGAAAGTGCAAAGAATGAAATCATTAGCAGCTTTGGCCTTGATATCTCCATCAATGTTTCCATCACTTCCCTTAAGGTCAAAACTCTTCAGACCTTGTTGTCCCTTCACATGTCCTTCACATTCACCTTCTGAAGGCTTTTGCTTCGTATTTTCTATCCTCTGGCCCTTAACCTATGCCTCATTCTGGGCACAGAATGAAATCACAGAACTCTTCCTGTTATCATTGCAAAAGTAGGGTATTTACCTCCTATAAAATGTCAACGCATCTTAAGATTTTTTAAAATTGTGCTTTTCATCTTTACCCAGGAAGAATCTTTCCGAGATTCCCGAATTTCCTCAGTAGTCCAATGGTCTCTTTCTTAAAACTTGAACCTGACCTCTGCTATATTTAAGGACATGGGGTTCATCAAGATGGAATATTTTCATTTTTCCTTTTCTTTTCCTCCAACAGCAAATAGATCCATCTGGAAAACGTGGAATACTCTCTTATCTTCTTAGATATTCAATTATATCTAAGTTCTGAAAAGTCTCTAATGAAAAATCAGCTTTCTTCTTTAAAAGCTGGCTCTTCAATCTAGAAGACATCTCCTTACTAACTTGCTTTATAGATTTACGCACTCTTTTCTGCAGTTGAACTTTCCATTTCTGCTTTATCTTTCCTCTCACCCTTATAACCATATTTACTTTACCCTTAAAGAAAAAAAACATTTTTTCTGCTAACTTATCAAGATACACCCCTTTTGAGTTCCCTTCCTTCAATATCAATTTCCCTTCCTTTTCACTCATTCATGCCTTAATCTTCTGCCCCATTTTCTAATGAAATTCCTTTTATTAAAGTCATGAATAATAACTGAAATGTTAAATATCAGTCTTATTAAAGAATGTATGCTGTTTGAACACAGAAGATAAAAACTTAAGCAACCTAAAACTCTCACCTCTCTTTGGCTTCCATGACAGGACTTACTCTTCTCTCTCTTCTTTGACTATTCATTCCTCCATATGTCAGAGATAATTAGAATTTCATAATATCTAAGCATTCTTCTTCTTCCTTGATACACAAGTAGGCTTTGAAATTACACATAGTCATGTAACTGAAATCTGGCACTAGAATGTGAGTGAAAGTTATGTGAACTACTTACAGACTAGTTATATAAATTTTTTCTTTTATAAATCACTTTCATGTAATTATTATTTTTCTTTAAATTGAACATTAAATAGAGAGGTCTTTTTTTGACCTAAAGGAGAGTATATTTGTCCACTTTTGCTACTATAGTAAAATGCCTGAGACAGGTTAACTTTATAGATAAAACAGGTTTGTTTCAGCTCATAGATTTGGAGATTTACAGTCCGAGATCAATGGGCCCCAATGGTTTGGCCTATGGTGATGGTGTTTCAAGATGGCATAAGTCATCACATTGCAGGAGATGGGGCATGTGTGTGTCTGTCAGTGTGCTCTCTTCTGATTCAATCATGGGGTGTGGGTTGTCTCTAATGACTGAATCCTGCCATTTTGCAAAGGCATAATCTTTAAACACCATAGTTGAAAACTTTCTATTCTTGATAACTTCAACAAATGACTGGGGATTAAATTCCAGTCTAAGTTTGAAAGAACAAATTGCTTTCAAAATATAGTCAGGGGTTTTGCCCTGAGAAGCAAAAAGAACATGTCCAGACACTGCCCAGAAGTCTTTCTGTCGGTCTGCACTGGGTTCTGTCACAAGCAGCTCTTCCTCCAAGTGTTCCCAGAGGACCACAGCTGTGTCTGTGCTCCACTAGTACTTAGTGACCAGGACGATTTCTGGAACACCATAGAATTCATGTTTTAGACTTAACTCATTATGATTGTCAGAAGAGATCTGCATTTGAAATACTCACAACGCACACATAAGGTGATCCCTGATTCTCCAAATTTATTGGAACATGAAATGCAACCATGATGTAATACCATCTAACACATAATCTATACTAAAATGCCAATCTAAAATTGCTGCTCACTATTTCCTGAATGTAAAACTGATATTTTTATTGGTTTTGTTTGGTTTGCCTTATTTTTCTCTCACCAAGGGATCCAGACAGTATTGCCTCCCTTCCATGGAATACCCATGTCCTGATCTCTGCCTAGTAAATGCATCTGTAATGAAGAATTCACGCTTCTACCATTTTCTAACTTTCTAACTCTGGAATAATTATTTAAATTCTAGGAGTTTGCCTCATTGACTCTAAAAACTGGAATAGTGATACCTGCCTGATGTGTGTGAGTGCAATTTAATAAGATACCATTCTTCCAAGTGGCAAGCACATAGTTGGCAATAAAGACGTTAGAGTTTCCTTGTGACAGAAGGGAGGCCATGCAGGGAGGATTAGAGGAGATTGACACGCACACGGTGACCCTACCAATGTGCTAAACACTTTTTTTTAAGTGTACTCTTGATGCTGGCAGCTCATCCTTAACCAAAGATACCACTAGTCCTACTCCCCTGCTATAACCTCTGCCTAAACAAGTATAAAACAAATGACAAAGCTTCAGAGTGAAGCCCTTCAGTGATTCTGCACTCTTCTATGAATACAATGTAAACCATCCAACATGGAGTATGAGGACTTCCGTGATGTGACTGGAGGGTTAGAGGTGTTCTTATACACGTTCTCCCAGCTCAGGTGGCCTGGGGTGGTCTAATACCCAGACTGGAAACTGCAGCTGCAAACAAACTCTTCTATTTATTCCAGGATGGTCTGCAAATGTTACAGCTTTCTACGCACCAGATCAAGTGCACCATTTTGGAAAGTGCTGCTGTGCCCGAGCAGGACTGGCTCTAGTTCTCCCTTTCAGTGTGGACTGCCTGCTTGTGGTCTCTGAGCTTGTTTTCCCTCTGCCTGAAAAGAGTTTTTCCTTTGCTAATCCTCAGAAGCTACCTAGCTGTGCCAACCACCTGATCCCAGCTCAGGGCATCTGGGAAGCAGAGAGAGACAGGAAGGGGCTGAGGACAGGATCTAACTCCCAAAGGCATGCCCTTGGTGATTAAACAGGGAACAGGATGAACTCTGTAAGTGCTGCAGCTTGAAGTAATTTACACTGAACCATCTACCTCTGTGTTTCCTGAGACATCTTTTGAAATTCTCTGTATGAGAACGTGAGTGGGAGTGGGAAGCTGTTCCACTTCTCCTGGCTCCTAGGAGTAATGAAGTATTTTAAAGGATCTGGGTGTTGGTAGAAAGAATTCTTTGGTGAGAACCGCTCACACACACTGTGAGCACCTCCCCTCTGCAGCAAGGGGGAGTCTGGCTATTTTCCAAATCCAAGGCTAATGGGTGGGGTGAGAGATTCAAATGGAATATTTGGGAAGCTCTGAAGTGTGTTTTGCGTGCTGAGGACACTGAGAGTCCTAGGGGAGGTCTAGGTAAAAGCTAAAGCCTGACTCCCAGTTGGCAACCCAAGGGCACCCAGATTCACAGTTGGGAGACTGTGGTTCTGGGGCTTCTGCCCAAGGGAGAAGTGTGCAAATGTTTCTTGTTCTCTTGAAGTCAGAGGAAGGCTGTGCTCCTGAGGGACCCGTATGGAATCTTCTTTGGATCTGTTAGATGTGTTGAAGGAGAATCAGAAAGGAGTTCCTTCTGCAGAATAATCGGGCTGACGAAGCAGAGCTACAGTGGAAAGGGGCCTTGCAGGGAGCTAAGATTCCCTTTGTCTTTCTAATCTGTGTGGCCCAGAGAGGAAGAAGCATGGCCAGGTGAACTGGATGCCCCTACTTCTCTCCTGTCCCCTACATGCAGATACACACTTAGAAGAAAAGTTCAGAAGCTTATTAGGAAGATAATTGGTAAACAGGGAAAAACAGATGTGGATGTCCCCTGTTGTCTCTGACTCAAACTGAATCTGTTCTGAGCTATGGAAGGAAACATTGCACCCCAAGTCAAGTTCAAGCTTTAATTTTCACCCTCAGCTGAACATTCTAACCGCTACTTTGAGGTTATGTGACCTAATATGTTGAAAGGACCTAGAAGCAATGAGATAAAAGTCAGGGACTCTCCTGGCCTTTTTATTCTGGAGCAGGAAAAGATAGACACCACCAAACACTAGAAATTGAGAAACAGATAAAAAATTGGCTTTGATCTCAATCTCTGTATTAATGCACTATTATTACACACTTGTTTGAGGAGACAAATTGGCAAATAGACTGATTTCTATAACACTGTACTAATTAATATGTTGAGCATCTAAGTGTTGTACCATGTGCCAGGGAAAGTACAAAGAATTGTACATTACCTCTACCTTCAACCATTGTTAATAATGAGTATAAAAGATTAAATATATTAGTAGAAAGTGTCATAAAACGTGATTCTTTCCCACCAGTCTCTAACCTTTTGAGAGTCAGAAATATGTGTTTCTCCAAATCCAACTAGGGCACTGATCAGGAAAACGTAATAAGCAGTCAAGAAATATTTGAAAAATGATCAAATAAGTGTTGGCCCATACCAGACTTTTCAGGTTTGTTTAAAATACAAGGGAATAGAAATCCTGTAGTTGCAATGTAGTTCCCTAAAAACAGATGTTTAGTTTCAATGACAAAGTGATTTTTATTTCTAGCTTGTAGATAATGGACCAAAGGAACTTAGGGATTTCACATGATAAAAGCTCATTTTCACAGCCATTTGCACAAAATTGGCCTTTTAACAAAAAGATTTTTTAAAAATGGAAGTCTTAAAATATTGTCTTTCCTGTTTTGCTTTTCAAAAGAAAAGGGCAAGGAGGGAATGATCATGAGTGTCTTTCATTAAGTAATTAACATTAATCTTATCACAATATTAACTGTCTTTTCATGAGTTTCCTATCCCTTTACAGCTGAAGAAAGGAGCTTAGTCTCATCTGAAGAAAATAAGTGTTGATTCTTACATTTTTGAATGATTGCATATAAAGGCTTCCACGTTTCTGATGATCTTCGGTGTGATGTTAGAAGAACTGTCAGTGTTAAGGGTCTTAGTGAGGTTGCTTATTGGATGTTGCTGTTTGCTAGATAAGATGGATGGAAACTGAGCCCCTCACATATTCTAAATCCTTTTCCAATACATAAAATTAACTCAATTCTCTACCCCAGAAGAGGTCTTAGGTAGAAAAATCATTGTCAAAAAAAAGAGGAATTCATGAAAGAGCAAAAGAAAACCAATCCTCCCTAAACACCTCCGTGCAAGACAGTGTGAAGAATGTGGACCCTGGCCTCACACCTTCTCCAAGGAAAGGGGGAAAGGTCTGAAGGTAAACACGCCCATTTAGATGCAGCTGGAAAAACCAAGTCACGTTTAGAAGGACTGACTCCAAAGCAAATAGGATTTCAAACTTCTCTGGGGAATCTTGTCTGCACTCAGGGCTCAGCTATGTATATTATACCTCTGCCTCTCTCAATTTACAGATGCAGGGCACAGAGTAGGTGGCAAAAAAACCCTCCCTCATCTGCCTCCCCAGGACCAACATGGTGTGGACTTCTCTGGGTCCTGGCTGAACTAGGCCACAGCCACCAGTTATTTTCCTAATTAAATAATGGATTTATTCAATGGTGGAGGCCCCTTTCATTGAACATGAATGAGTTCTCAACTGCCCAGTGTTTCCCTGTTGATGACGGATTTAAGGGTATGCCAGTGAATCCTGGCAATTCTACAGTGTAATTATGCTTTATATATATATATATATATATATATATATATATATATATATATTTTACCAAAGATGCACATACATAATATAAAGTTATTAGAGAGTTCTATTCATAGTTTTAGTTGCTCTTCACTAATTTTTTTAAATTTTTGCAACAACTCTGTAATGTGGAAACTGTTTCTTATTCAAATGTTTTGAATGAGGGAACTGAGGGACAGGAGATTTCATACACAATCAAGGTCAGGAACCTAGCAAGAAGCAGAGCTAGCATTTATACCTGCGTGTCTTGGCTCCAGAATCCACACTTTCATGCTCAGCATTTAATATAATCACTTACAAATTTAATGTCGGGCTCTTACATTTAATGGCAATGAGGTTTAAAGAACTAATGGCCAGCAACATAACTGACATGCCCCTTTCATTGGTCTGGGGTGAGAATTCAACCATGTACTTTTTTAATTACCAACTAACATAATTCAATGCCCTTAACATGCCACAGTAAGAATAGCCCTCCCCACCTGCCCCACCCTAGTTTTTAGTCACTGGTGAGTTCTATTGCCCAGGTTGTATACACAGCTCCATCTTGACCAGGGTTCCCTTCTGAGTATAAATGAGGGGCTCTTTCATGGAACTTGGTCCTACTAAGATCCTTAACAGGATCTGCTTCTTTCAGAATAGGACTTAGCTTGCCCTCCTCCCACTACTGGGAAAGATTTGTGAATCATCTCCAAAGAATTGTGACTCGTGACAAGGAGGCCACCATAGTGGTTCAAACTGAGAAGCAACTGGGACCAAGAGTGGGTAGAAGTGGCAAGTTCCCTCATTTCCAAGAATGTCACTGATGAAGCAGACTGGCATCAGGCACAGTGCTACCATGTACGTGCTTTGGCTGAAATCACTATGTCTCTCAGGAAGCAGAGCAGCAATACAGAAAAGCTCTTTCCCTTGGCTGTATGACACACTGTCTTCCTCCTATGCATCTGCTTCCTTTATTATGGTACTTTATTTAAAATTTATATGCACTGACAGTAATGACAAAGTGTATCCATAATACCAAATAGCTGGGTGAAGGACATCAGCAGTTCCCAGTGATTATCAAGGCTAGATGTGGAACTTGGGTCAACAGTTCAAGACACTCAATCATTTGCTATTAAGTCTTCTTGTGAGTAAGAGCCATGGAGATTAGTGTTGTTTGCATTTCTCACTGAATTTACTTAGAACTATTTCAATCTTGAAATAGGTTCTATTAATCATAAGGCTCACAAAGGAGAGGAATGGCAGCCTGGAGAAACTTGTCCGCTTAAGAGGCTCCCAGAGTCCCATACAGTTCGACCTGTCTTTCCTAATTGCCTTGTGTTTTTGCATGCCAAGTGAGTTAGTCAGCTTTCTATTACTGTAACAAAATACCTGAGATAATCAACTCACAAAGACAGATTTATTTTGGCTCACAGCTTTAGAGATTCAGTCCATAATTGGTTGGTGCTGTGGCTTTACAGCTGTGGAGAGGCAGAACATCATGGCAGAAGCATGCAATAGAGCAGAGACATTCATCTCATGGCCAAGACGGGAAAGAATGAGTGGAAAGGGAGGGGCTGGGGATAGCTATCCCCTTCAAGGACATTTCTGCAATGACCAGGTGACATCCCACTAGACCCCATCTCTTAAAGTTTCTATCACTTACCAATAGTGCCAAACTAGGGACTCAGCCTTGAACACGTGCTCCTTTGGGATCATTCTTGATCCAAACTAGAGCAACAAGGCATTAGAATGGTATGGTAGCACTTGTCAAAATACACATGTACCCTGTTTTGAGAGCAATCTCCCTTAAGTGCAGGGATTCCTAATTTGTGGAACATTAATAATTTGTTAGGAAATAGGGTGGGTCTTGAGTTTTTTGTTTCCTAGGTAATTACTATCAGTGATTGCTAATGGGGTGAAAGGCATTAACACATATCCCGGTGAAGAAAGAACCAGCTGACTAAACTGCTGAGCTGAGCTTAGACATGAAGGATTATAAACCTTAATAAGTAACACTTTGGCTTTACTTGACAGCCTCATTAACAGTAAGAAATTTCACTCTGTGCATTTGGGTTGTATTGGTCACCTCAAACCTCCCTTTGCCTTCCTCCTCTTATTGGACCATGCTTCTGCTCATTGCTTCAGATCAATTCTTAGAAGCATAGACTAGAAAAGAGCTTGAGAAATTACCTGCCATTTCACCAGTGTAGAATCTAAGACCCAGATGACTTGTGCCCCTGTATGCTGCACTCAGGTGGCAAATAGCGAGCAAAGTGAACCTCCAGGCCTTCAGAATCACATGGAAGATTTTTCCCAGGCATGGAACCCTGTTCATGAAGTTGCAATGATTCAATCTGTCCCAATTATGTGACTACACGGCAATTGATGAGTTTTCCAGTTCTTAACCTCCTTCTCACTCCTTCTCTAGCTGGGCCATGGCTGGGAAAGCATGGTACTGCCAAGTTGTTTGATGCTCAGCTAAATGACTCATGGAAACTGCTCATGTGGCGACAGTAAGCAGAACTCTTGACAGTGCGTTTAACCTCCTCCTGGCACACAACAGCCTTCCATGCAAGTTATCAAACACGGAGTTCTGACCCACACAGAGTTAAGAGACTCACCCTGGTTTCCCTAGAGAAAACAGACATGCCTTTCTGTGCTCATAGTGGATAATGGTTTTTAAAAATTTGAACATGGTAACTTGATTTCAAATGACAAATATAATTCATTAACAAGTTACACCGCTCACAATAGATTCAATCTTCAGGACTGAATAATGGATTATAATGCATCAAATTTTTTATGAAGTAGGAATAGACTGCTCATATTATCATAATCTGTTTCAGACCTCTAGGGCTTTTTTTCCAACATGTAGAGGTTGCAAGTTGCCCTTCCCACCCTTAAAACAGGAAAAGGTTGAATAAACTGAAAATCAACAACTCTTCTTACAAATCAGTCAGAGAACTGAGGTCATTGGGCAAACATCTACCCTGAAACCTGAAGAGGTAAATAGGAAAATGGAGAAACCAATAGCAGTAGCCAACACATACAGAAAGAGCTTAAACTGTAATTGATGAACTGCTAGATGCTCAGTCAGTGTGGAGTAGTGCAAGACTTAAAGACTGAGGGACACGTCCTGGGGGGAATCTCCGCCTCTGTGAATTTTACCTCCAGGGACCCTCGCAAATTCTATCAAAAACTCCCGTTGTGCTTCCAGCAGGGAAACAGGAAAAGTAATCACTTGAAATACACATAGAGCTCTCTTTTCTCCTTAACAAGGCCTACCCGGAAGGGAAATTATTTTACCAGAGTATAACCAACAAATCTATAGGAAAGGAAATACCAATCCCCAAGTCTCTTTAATCTTCCGCATAGGGTACAGAAGAGATGCAACTCTTCCGCTTCCAGCCTTCCTCATAGGAGAAGGGATTGCCCAACTCAGGCTTACTAAGACTGAAATCCTTCAGGATGATAGAACACTTTTCCTCCTCTAACACCTTATCAGAAAAATAAGAATCCTACACAGTAACAGCGGATGGCAGCCAAAAGAATTTCAAGCCTCAGACCCCACTTAAGGAAATATTAGGAAAATATATAATCAAAAAAGAAGACAAAGACACAGACCCTAGAGGCAATAATTCTGGCTTCTGACACCATTGCTCCCCCAAATGATGAATTTAGTCTGACTCCTAGCCAGATAAACACAAGACCTCATGCTTAAGGTGGACATAGTCCATCTCCTTTTTAGGTTTAGGTTTAGAGCATGCCATTTCCTACACCCACCTGCGTGGGTTGAAAAGTCTCCCCCCCAAAATTTAGGTTCACCCAGAACTTTTAAAAGGACCTATTTGGTAATAGGGTTTTTGGAAAGAAAATTAGTTAACATGAAGTTACAGTGGATGAGAGTGGGCTCTAAATCCAATGGTTAGTGTCTTTGTAAGAAGAGGAAAGCAACATTCAGATACACAGACACAAAGGGAAGAAGGCCATGTATGAAGACTGAGATTGGAGTGATGTGTCTAAAGTCAAGGGGGTCCAATGATGGTTGTGAGTTGTCAGAAGCTAGAAAGAGGCAAGGAAGTATTTTTATGTGGAATCTTCAGAAAGAATATGATTTTGATGAGATTTGACTTTGGCCTTATAGCCTCTGGAACTGTAAGAGAATAAATTTCTATTGTTTCAAAACCTCTCATTGTGAGGTACCTTGTTACTGTGTTACCCAGAATTCCACAAACTCAAAATGAATTCTCCAGAAGTAGAACTGCAGGTTTAAGAGATGCCCAAAAAACTTGAGAATCCTTCTCCACATACATTTGTTTACTTATTCCACTAAATACTCAGTGCTGCCGGGAAGATTTCTGAAAGTTGTATTTATAACATTCTGAATTTGGAGAATGAGATGGAATTAGAGTGAATTATAAGCTTTGGAGGATTTTTCATAGAATATTCATAGGATTATCAACTTGCCATTTGAGTGGATGAGGGGTAAATAGAAAGGAGGAGAAAATGCTTTAGGAAATAGAGTTCAGGGAATACAAACTCACCTCTTGCTTATGAATTGGTTAAAAGCACATAATATGCATAATATGCTGAAATAAAGAATTATACCAGCAAGGGTGCTCCAGTTTGAAAAATGCTTTGATTGTTTTATGTTAAAAAAAATCCTTATACCTGAGATAATGTAGAAGAATTGAACAAAAATAAACTGCTATTCCTCCAAATAGGTTTTAGGAACAATTATGACAATTAAAAATGAACTCTAGCCTTCTAATAGTCTTGGAAAATATACTCTGCTGAATAAATGTTAGCAGTGGAAGACAAGAGCAATGTGGTTGCTCTTGTCAAACAAGTAGTTGGGCTATTATGCCACCAACCTTCCTCATAAAAGCTGTGCTTTGACACCAGGTTAGACCCTGACCACCTCCTTCATAAGAACAAGACAAACTACTGCAGATGAGGGCTCACTGCAGCTCATCCATTGTCTGAGAGATGTCAGAAGCATGCACACTTTGTGCTGCAGTGTCAGACATTCTTTGGAGTAAGTAGTGCTATCTCCAAATTTACAGCTGTGGGGCTGAGTCTGAAAGTTTTATGAGTTCATTCAATTGACTCAGCTTCTGAGGAGACAGCAGCACCACCCCTGCCACCACCATCATCATCATCTCCTTTGTCATCTTTTTCTTAATCATCATGATAACTGATGATAACTGATAATATTTTTTTTGATCTGAACAGTTAAAGAACTTGAGCCTCCATACTAGAATGGAAAAGGCTACAGGAAGATCAAGTTCAAGGGGATGAAATCAGTTTCCACATGTTAAATTTGACATGTCTATTAGTTATTCAAGTGATGAGGTCAAATAGGCAGCTGGACATACACATCTGGAGCTGAAGGAAAGAGTGAGGCTGCAGGTATAAATTTGAGAACTGTCATCATACAGATGCCATTTAAAGTGGTGAAGGTGGGTTACCTCAATAGGTAGCAAATACAGATGCTGAAAGAACTGACCTCCTCCAAGGTGATCCATATTAATACTTGTGCTACACTACAATAGTGATAAAGAAGCATTTCACACTTTGTAATCTTTTGTGAGTCCAAAGAGAATATTATAATGTTTTAAGAGGTAAGCAATTTGGTGACACAGCATTCTTTAGTCTAAAGCAAATGTTAGAGGAAAAGGCATATGGAGGAAACATGAAAGAAAATTTGCTTATTTTAGAATAAATTTATTTTCCAGTCTCCCTTGACACACAAAGGAGAACTGGGAGTAATATTTTTCCCTAACCATTCTTAATCTCTGAAATTCTAAGCCATTAGCATTATAGTTG
The DNA here is from genome assembly GCA_004027875.1 of Aplodontia rufa. NCBI lineage: Eukaryota > Metazoa > Chordata > Mammalia > Rodentia > Aplodontiidae > Aplodontia > Aplodontia rufa. Next base: position 130,162 of record PVKS010000353.1, on the reverse strand, counting down.
AATATAAAGTGGATGCTTTCTAAGTTCTAGTGGTCTTTTAAGAACTAGAGAAAATTGTGGCAGTTTTCCATGTCTTCAATTTTCCTGTCACAAAGGTATGTTAGGCCTGGATCTTAAATATGACAGCTTTCAAAAAGAAAAATTAAAGCTCCCCATCAGTGCATTAAAAGCTAAGTCCTTGTTTCATCGTAGTTTTAATCAAATTATTAACACAATAAAAGGTTGTCTGAATGAACTTTATTCCACCCAATATCTCTGTGGATGACTATAGTGAAAATAATTAAATTTCTCATGGAAATTAGCAGATTTCCATAACATACAAAGAATACAGTATTGCCTTCTAGTCGTTAGGTTAGCATAGTGGCCCTTTCTAATTTTTATTCATAATAAGAATGGATAATTTCAATTAATGCTCACAAAGCAGAAACATTAGAAATGGGAAATCTAAAAAGAAAGCTAGTCAAATTACAAAAATTTTTTAGCGCATTAAGAATGAAAGTATTGCTGAATTCTGAAATTTACCATGGGAGATTTTATGTGATTTGATCAAAACTCACTGAGCAGCATTTCGTTACTATAGAATACCGGAACATGGAGTGAGGAGAGAAAAATCTATGGCTCTCTCCACTCCCACTCACCCTCATTTACTTTTGTGGAATAAATGTGACTCCCAATCCACATGACAAAACTCCCTAGACTGAAAATGGTGCTGATCAGAAATGTTCTTTTAATCATATATGGAGTAAAAATATACTAACAGAAGGTGATGAGAGAGGAGATGAAGAGCTAACAAGATGGAGTTTTTATAGGGTCTGCAACGTGTAGCATTTGAAATACGTTAACTAAGTCTATTTTAAAATTGGAGGTGCATTAACTCCTGGCCCTTGGAACCCAGGGAAGCATGGTGTTCACACTAGTTGAGTTCACCATCCCTCATTTCCTTCTAGCACCAGCCGCTGAGGGGGCGCAGAGGTTGCCTGTCAACAAAGCCATCTTTTCATTTTTGAGCCCTCGGTAATAGTTGGGGCTGGGATTTGAGCTTGTCAGTCCCACCACACCTTCCTAAAGCAGAATAAAAACAGTTGCTTTGTTTATATTTCATTAGCAGTCCTACTCCCTCTTACTCACACTTAATCAAGGTCCTTTATAGATTCAGGGGTGGAGGAGGGCTTATAAATTGCCTTTCTCCTGTGTGATGTGCTCAGAATCCTCAGTGAACACAGTCTGTTGATTTATGTGAACTATTTTAAGTCAGCACCGGAGGCCTCCTGGTTCTTCTATTGACCAATATGCTGATTTGCAGATTTATTGCCCTCTCTTGTGCATCAGAGCTTATGTTTTTAGCACTTACATTTCAAAGAGTACACATTTGTTTAAAACCCATATTTCACTAACAATGCAATTCGAATCCTCCTCTGTTAACTTCTAAGAAAGTTTTGTGTTATTTTTCAAGAACATCATTCCAGGATAAAATGATAACAATAATAATGTTAATAATAATAATCCGTTTCTTAAGGCTGCTGTTTCAGTCTGTCCAGGCTGATATAACAGAATACCATAGACTGGCAGCTTCAAAAACAGTTTAAATAAACGGTTCTAGTTTATTTCCCACAGTTCTAGAAACTGACCAATCCAAAATCAAGGTGGCACCAGCAGATTTGTTATCTTGCAAATTCTTTTCTCCTTGTTTGAGGAAGGGTGTATCCTTACATCCTTACATGGCCATCGGATAGAAATGTCTTCTGCATGACTTCTCTCATAGGGGTGTTAACACCATTCACTAAGGCTCCACCTTCTTCACCATATCACTTCATGATCAAAGGCCCTTCTTCCCAAAATCATCACTTTGTGGCTAGGATTTCAGGGAAAAAATTGGGGGATACACAAAAATTCAGTCCATTGCAGCCACCCATCTCTGTATTTGCTAGAAAGACCCTTTGAATTGTCAGGCTATAATTACTTGGCTTTCCCACGTTAGAACAAGAGCACAGGCTTTGAGGCCAGGCAAATCTTGGTTCCAATACCACCTCTGCCACAACTTTACTCAGCCTGTTATCTCAATTCCCTGAGCCTCAGCTTCTTTACTAATAAAAATAAGAAAAAAGTAAATCTGTTCAACGGCCATAATAAGACTGGATTTGATGACATCCTTAAAGCAAGTGAACATGCATTTACATGTAATACGTGCTCAGTAACTCTTACCTCTGCTAGGATTTGGTGTTCCTTAAATTCATTCTACATCAATAATAACATATACATAAAGCATATGCCAAGCCAGTAATGGAGCGAGCTATACTGAGCATTTTGCATGGATGATCTCTTTTATTGCTAAGAAATCCCTCTAAAGAAATTATAACCACCTCACTTTCAGAGCAGGAAACTGAGGCTAAGAGTGTTTAAATAATTTGTCCACCTTATAAAGCTGGCCAGTAGGTATGCGTTCCAGGACCTCGTGAGGCGATGTGGAATAATTCTGCAATGACTGTGTAGAGCTGCCTGTAATGGAATATTGTCCAGGTGGGGCACTGGAGGTCATGCATTTGAGACCTCTGAAGTCCTGGTTCTGTAACATGACTCCAACCCCACTGTGCTTAACTTCTATTCACTGGCTGTATCCATCAGGAAGGCATAGTTAGAAATTAAGGAAACTGAGAGTGCTCAGTAATCCCCAGCCCCAGGTTTGAGACAGATTTGTGTTATAATAAATAATGAGGTGTGACCAAATTAATTTGTTTCTAATAATAGTCAAAATTCTGTTAGCTAACATTCATTCACTCTAAAAAATTGTAACAAATTTTGGCAGCATCTCACTCCGTTATATTCACATACCCTTTTTTGAGCAGGATTAGAAGGGAGGAGGTGACAGCTTCTTACTGCCTCTGGACTCTTGATCCCATGGTAGCATTTAAAACCCTGGTCCTCTGGTGGAGAACATCACTCCTCATGGTTACTGAGAAAACCAAGTTTGCAAACTTTTAATCTGTAGTGTAAACAGAAGGGAAGGGTTTTTCTGTGTTCACCTCTTTCCCCTGAATATTTACTGAGTTGTTAATACTTCTTGGGAAGATCTAAGATCAAATTGAGAATAAGTTCTGATAGAATCCTTCTAAAAATTCTGTGGTTGTTAATTTTATGTGTCAAGTTGACTGGGCCACAGATGCCCAGAGATCTGGTTAAACATTATGTCTGGTTGTGTCTCTGAAGGCATAAAGAGATTAGCATTTGATTGGTGGACTGAGAAAAGCAAATGGCCCAAGAGTAGCTGGGCATCATGCAGCCCACTGAGGAACACTGACCTAATGAAACAGAAAGCGGCAGGGAGTCAAACGCATGCTCACTGTGTGACTTCACAAATCGAGACATTGATCTTTCTATGTCCTTGGACTGGGACTGACCCCATGGGCACGTATGGTTCTCAGACCTTCGTTCAATTTGGAATTTATAAAACCAGCATTCCTGGGTCCACAGGTGGCAGATAGTAGATCCTGAAACTTTTCAGCCTTCATAATCCTAAAATCATGGAGTCAATTCCTTTCAATCAATCTCATTCTGCGAATGCTGTTTCTTTGGAGAACCCTGACTTTACACACTCTCTTACATTACAAGAAAATTGAGTGAGAAAACCTTGAAAGAAATAAAATAGATGCTCTTCTCTTCCATTTAAATTAATTTATCAATATACATTACTCCTCCAAAAAAAACTGCTGGATTTTGGGAGAAAAAGACATTGAATACAATGGTGATGGACTTGAATGAAATTAGGGATGAGCAATGGCGATGTCTCTGAGAAGCTTCAGAAAGTAGCACAGTGCTCTGGGTCACTACCACCTAAGTGGCTTTCCCTTGCAGGGCACTTGCTGCTGCATTCCCTGTTTGGTCTCTTGAGCACTTCTTAAGTCTGCTGCAGGCAGGCAACCACAGAGTGACAGGACAAATTCCATACACTTAAAGTGGGCTTCAAGTTGGTTTTATTTTTTTTAATCATCATCACCTCATTTTCAATAAGGCCATTTTTAAAAATGATCTTAAAGCTCGTATGATATTAGTAAATATACCTATAAGCATTCAAAATCAGATTAAGGCTAAATTTGCAAGTTACCAAATGAATAAAATCACTAGTTGCTTTAAAAAAAATTCTGCAGTTTCTAAATATCCTACTCAATAGAGGTCAAGGGACCAAAATTTAGAATATCAGAAAAAAGTTGATATATAATCACAGTGATGATTGTAATGAGGAAAATCATCAGCTGAAATATGACATAGAGAAAACTTAACAAGACCAGACTTGCTTTGACATTCTGCAACCTTTCCTGAATAAAATTATTCTGCCATGTCCAATCCACCTCTCATCCCTCACAGCATTAAATGCGTGAGACAGGATGGCAGTGTTTTCCTCTTGCCAAATCAGCTTTTGGATTTGACCTGTTCCAATATGGATTCAAGAATACTCATCTGATTGTAAATGAAACGATGACCTCAGATCCTTGGTCCTCTACTTGTGTCTGATCTGAGCCCTAACTTTCACGCCTATCTTATGATCTTTCTAAATATTCCGCTCACCAAATATGAACGCATTGTCACCTTTAAACTCGTCTTGGTAATATCACCACAGGAACTGAGCCTCCGAGTTTTGTCTCTGTGGGTGCCGAAATAATTGTTCAGAAATGCAGTTGGGTTAGCCCCATGCTCAGGCCACAAACCAAGAGTGAGAATTGAATCTTGGGTCTTGTGGGTGGAAAGGCAAATCTCTGGAGCAGCAGGCAATGGAGTTTCTAGATGGCTCACTTCCAGACAGGATCCGCTTCACTCTCCCCTAGCACCAGCGTCAGTGAGCATGCTATGCACTTTTAAAAGCCACTGAGTAATATTTTCTACATTTATGAAGGTAGTAATACAAAAATGAATAAATGAATAATTTAAAGAAGGGTCTGAGCACTGTGTATCATTGGAAGCAATTGTTATTTCTAAGTCCACTCAGTGTAAGGAGTTACGGCTTTACTACTGCTGAACATGGCTCTTTCTGATTCTCTTTCTCTCTCACTCTCTCTCTTTGGCGAAAGCTGTATTACTAGATCTCCACTTTGGGTCTGTAGTATGGCATCTATTTAGAGTTCTAGAAGACATTTCCAAAGACTACAGAAAAAAAGTTGAGATATGAATTTTGAATGATTAATTTTTCGAAACTGTGCTTAAATCCTAACTGAATCCTCCACGTCTCCGTTTTCTACTCTTTCCCTTTTCTTACTCCATTCATTTTAGTATCCACTGCTTTCCAACCAACCACTGGGAGGAGACAATCAGAGAAAGAAGTGTGACACTTCACTGAATTCATGTCACACAGTAAGTATGACATCTTTCTTCTTTCTGCTCCTCCTGTTATTTTTCTCCTTCTTTATTTTGTTCAAGAGAGGGGAGAGGTGAGGCTAAAGGGCAGGGGAAGACATGCAGTGTTATATGTGGATTTCAATGAATTTCCTATCCACTGCATATGTAGTAAAAAAAAATAAAACAAAGAAGGTAAACAAAACTAAAATTAGCCTAAGAATAACACAGATTGATATTTAAATACTGTCTTTGTCCCTTTCTGAATGAATCTTCTTTTTGAGCCACAATTGTGTCATTTACAAAATTCAAAAATGCCCACATTCCTTGAGGTGTTTCATGGTGATTAAATAAGATAATGTATGCAAAATCTCTGACTTACACTATTAAATAAAGTATACCCATTATAATTCCAACATTAAAAATGCTGGTATTGGGGGCTGGAGCAGTGGCTCTGCAATTACATCGCTTGCCTCGCATATGTGAGTACTCGATTTCAAACCCCAGCACCATGTACGCAGCAAAGTGCCAGAGGAATGAAAGTCACATTTCAAACTAAATAAAAATTGCTTCTTTCTTTCTTTCTCTCACTCTTTCTCTCACTGTCCCTCTATCTCTCTTTTTAAAAAAATATTGCTATCTTGGCATTCATTATTATAATTCATTCATGCAAGAATAACTAATATACTATATATATATATGTTTGTGTGGTGTGAATATATATATATATATATATGTATATATATATATATACATATATATATATATATAAATCCTTTCATCATTTTCTTTAAGAACCTGAACTTAACTTCCATCAGATTTCTAATACTTAGCTTTAGTGTAGGCTGCCTGAATTAAAACTGCATCTCTAACTTGTGAGGAGAAAACTTAACTATAGCACATTTGTATTCTAGCAGTGTCCGGTCTTCAGCTCTGAGTTAAAATTCAGATTAGTTTAGTGATAATGTGCAAAGGGGTATATTTTAATCACTAGAAGGTCTAGCTGTTTCCTACAGCATCTTCTTGGCTTCATTGCCTTCCTTCAATGCACAGCATAAACTGCACCTGCTTCTATAAAAAGTAAAACCATTTTCAAGAGTTAAAATACAAGTATGTGTTCAAATTATTCATTTATGGGCTATTCTAAAAATAAGCTAAATAAACCATATTCTGGGCACAAGTGCAGTCAATAAATTAATCAATATGCAATAAAGACAAATCACCAGAGTCTTGCTTTAGGAAGGTGAAAGGATTACTGAGTGTGTTGGATGCTGTACCAACTTGAATCCAATGGCCAAATGGAATGTTATAATTTTTCATGTTTGGACTCTTGTCCTAGAGAAGCTGTGATTCTGCACCCCAGAAATGAGTAAGTAGACAATGCTTAGTAAGCATCTTTGATGCCTATTGTACTCCCTTCAGTAGAGATGTGTTCCATCTCACCCCTAGGAAGTGTTTGAGTCAAAATCCTTTCCATGTTTACATGGCTTTACCTCAAATTATCAGCCAGTTGCTGTCAAACGCTTCTGTAAGAATGGAAATGGTTCATCTAACATCAGTAGTCACTTAATTTTATTTTGTATTCAATATAAGTAGAATACTGATTTATCCCCTCAGAGCTTTGCATATGTTTAATATATGTCAAATGAAAGACAGATAAGAAAGTCTGGAGTATGCTAAATAATTCATTCATTAAGAAATATTAGTGTCTACTAGCTGCAAGAAACTTTTGAAAATTTTGAGACAACTCAATTTCGGGTTTTTCCAAGATTCAAGTATATGTAATTAAGATATATAACTAGTTCTGTGCATGTATAAATAACCAAGCACACCTATGAACACATTGATGCTAATGCAATCTGCTCCAGCAGCAGTGTGAGAACTGCATTGGTACAGGAAAGGCAGGATTTACCTGCATGGGGAGGTCACGGAAAGCTCCGTCATGGCGGATGCTAGGTAGGATGTGCATTACTGTACTCTTTATGGAATACAATATCGATTTGTCACAGGCTATTCTTATTCCTAGTAGTAATATTCTTACTACCTTTAAGTATCTAATTTACTCATTTATTCATAACGTAGCGTGCTGTATGTAGTTCAATTTTTAAGTTGCTATAAATAACAACTGTCCCTAAGGGTTTCTACAATGCTGGCTTTCCATACATCATTTTGTGTAATTCCTGAAAATCCATGATTCCACAATCCATGGTTCCGTTTATAGGTATGTTAGTTTGTTTTCTATTACTAATATCACAATACCACAGACTGGGTAAGTCAAAGAGATATCTATTTCGGACCAGTTCTGTAGGTGCAAGATGGAAGAGCTTCACCTGGTGATGGACCTCTTGCTCATGGACGCTCCATACTATGCAGAGCTTTGCATGACACAAAACAAAGAGCGTGCATGTGTGTGCATGTGTATGTGTGTGTGTCTGCAAGTGTGTTTTCTGGTTTTTGTCTCCTTTTAACAAAGCCATCAGAGTTCAATAACGAGGACTCTACACAAATGAACTTCTCTAATCCTAACCATCTCCCAAAGGCCCACCTCTAAATGCCAGAGTGGACTAAGCTTTCACCCTCTTATTACCTCATGCTGGGGATTAAATTTCCACACATGAAGCTTGGGAAAACATTCAAACCATGTTACAACTGTAGCACAGGTGAGGAAACTCAGATTAAGAGAGGTGAAGCAATATTCCCTGGGTCACCAGCTAAGAGGGGACAGACCAAGACCAAAGCCAACTCTGGCAGACTTAAAAACTCAGAGCCTGGGCATCAAATGTGTGTAGCCTCCCATTGTACAGCTGTGGTTCTGCATAGCCGGCTCTCACACAATACCTCGATGAAAAACTCCCTTCAGAAACGCATCTAATTTCTTTTTTTTTTTTTTAAGAGAGAGGGACAGTGAGAGAGAGAGAGAGAGAAGGAGAGAATCAATTTTATTCAGTTTTTCATGTAGCCTTCGTTGCTCCAACACTTTCTTCTGTACATGGTACTGGGGTTCGAACTCAGGTCCTTGAACATGCCAGGCAAGTGTTGTAACTGCTGAGCCACAGCTCCAGCCCAATTTCAAGTTTGTGTAGTAATCTACAATCAAATATTCAAGAGACTCCGTCTACCAATGCCAGTTTCTGAGAGCTCTCCTAATGCATTTCAAGAGTTGTACATGATACTTTCTGCTTGGCCCTGGTCACATGGCCACTTGCCACTTCAATGGACATCTTCCTACAGAGCATATGCTTTGGTTTAACCAGCAGCTAAAAGAACGACTTAAGCGAAGCCGTCTGCTTCTGTCATTTTGTGCTGTAACTTGGGAAAATTTTACAGAAAAGGAGTCTAATTACTTGATTGAATGGGCCACAAGGTATCCTAGCTTTAAAGTGTAGCAAAAAGTAAAGCTAGCACAGAAGAATACATAATTAAATCAACAATCTAATGTGGCCTTGCACACAGTGGATGAATTTTTTCCTATTAAAAAGAGGTATTTAAAGGAAGTGAGATAAAAGAAATTATGCAAAAGTAGAGCAAAAAATATTGAAGCCTATTTATGATACTCTCCAATCTTTATTGCTCACCTTGAGAGGTTCTCAAATGTAATAAATAATGTATTTCTCCACAATGCCAAAGGAAACAAAAGCTTAGAAAATTAATAATTTTATATTTATAATATATGAAACAAACAGAGAATGTTTGGTAACAGGGATGCTAATGTTGGTCTGTCCTGAGTTCCCAACAGGAGGAAGCCGTCTCATCCGCAATTTGCACATCTGTCAAACAAATGAAATTGTTTCTGCTCTACCAGAATGAAAGCTGCTGTAAGAACTACATGAGAAGCCTCACCATAAAATATTTGGAAACATTAAAAATGGTGTACAATTTCAAGTTTTCTGTACATTACTTTCATTTCAGCAACTCTGATTATTTGGGTTTAATAATAAGTATTATTGTAAATTTGAATTTTGAAATTGCTTAAGTAACACTGTATAACACACACAAATTAGGATTCCAAACCTTCATCCACCAAGTTGTTTCCTCTCCCTCTTTAGCTCGATCCTGAATCAAAGCCTAGATGTCCTCTCTACTCCTCCCTGAAATTATAAAATTGCTTATTTTATAATATATTTAATTTTCTAGACACTTCCCATTAAACTCTTCCTAATACATGTAAATTTCTTCTCAATGAATTTAGTCTTATCAAGATTTCTATTGTGTCTTCTACAGGAAGTTGTGCCTTGAGTTTTCTGAGTTCCTTCAATCAGAAGAGCTAAAAAGCTGTCATGATTGGGTCTCCCTTCACCATCCTCTCCTTCCCCCATGTCCACATCTCTTTTGCGTGATTGCGCCTATTACCTGTATCCCATATCTTCTTTTTTACGGTTTAATTTCTGATTTGGGTGGACAAATTTCTCTTTCAACATCTAAAGAAATCACAGATAGAAGATAACCATAAGGTCTTGAATCATGGAAGTGGTTTTGGTTCCACCCTTACCATACATTGCTTGGGGTCAATACAGAAAGGAAATCGATTTTCCTAAAATGGATGGAGTGTAACCCTTCACTCTATGCATGCCACTTGCTTTTGCTTTTTTCTTGCTTCCCTGGAAGCATGCAGCATCTCCATAGAGTGACATATGTGACCTTGGGTTGATCACAAGTGGGCCTTTTCATCTCAAAAACATGTCAGTTTCAGTATTCAATCACCATTTTTCTGTTTATTTCTTCTCCTCTTTTTGTCTCTATTCTTTCCTTACAATGCTCACATTATTTGGTATTGAACATCCTGGACTTTTTTTTTCATTATCTTTTATTTCTTCAATAATGTCCATTATTGTATTTCCTTTAGACACTTTCTGAGACATTCCTCCAGTTTTATTTTCCAGTTCTGCTACTTTTGTGAATAAGGAACATGATAATTAAAAAGATAGACTTGCAATTTTTATTTGAATTTTCATGTGTGATTTATTTCTTATATCTTTTATCCATTCTTTAAATATTCCTTTCTTCAATAACTTTCCCTTGCCTTCCTGTGCATATTGCAAATACTTTTTTATTCAACCTTCTTGGTCTTTATAACCATTTTCTTTATATGGTTCAAAAATTGGTGGTGACCCAAATCCCTCTCTCACACACACACATACACACACACTCATATGCACACTTAAACTACATTGATTCTCTTCCTACCCTATATTAAGATTTGGAATTAGAATGAGCACATGACTTGAAGCCAGACAAAGACTAGGAATCATAGTCTCTCGCATACTAGCTAATCACAACTAAGTTTCCCCATTCATAAAACAGTGATTGTAATACTGACAGTATTATTTTTGAGGGCTAAATAAGTTTTAGTCCAATGTTCTTCCATTTTACTGTATATTCTATGATTATAAGGATTGAATCTGTTGTGTTCACTTCTAAATCTCCAGCATGTAGTGAACTCTTAATAAATATCCCCTGTACAAATAAATGAGCAGATGAATTCATTTACACCTCATATGTTTTCATTTCAGCCATGGCAAAGAGGAAGAACAAATTATTATTCATTTCTTTTCCTTATTTTTAATATTTTTCTATGTACCTGAACTACTTTGCTCCTTATTACCAAAATAATTTCCTTTTACCCTCCCTGCCCCCATTTCTTTCTTCTTTCTTCTCTTTCATTACCTTTTTCCTCTCTTCCCCTCCCTCTCTACTTCCTTATTTCATTCTCTTCTTCTTTCTGTCCTGTACAAAAATTCTTCCCTTCCAATTATTCCTGTTAGCATCTACTATAAATTAATCAGCCTTTAAAAGCCCAATAAAATAATCAAACATTGTATACATTATCCCTGTAGTAAAACAGAAGAAATGTTCCTTAGGAAAGTTAATTCTATCAGTCTATCTTTCTTTGGTTCCACCTTACTCATTTCTTCTAGGTCCTAGATGCCATACCTGTGAAATCATATTGTGACATAAGGTAATTTTTCTATGACATGGGTGCTGATTATATTTTTAATTAATAAAAATCAGTTTTTTTAGTTTTTTTTAAGATAGAAAAGGAATACTCTTGAAAAATATGATCCCTGACATTATTTGCATAGCCATTCCAAGGCAGCCACTCTGAACCAATGCATTCTTTTTATCAACTCATTTATCCCATGCAGCAGTCTCGCAGGCCAGATATGTTTCTACTTATGCTGAACAAATGACAAAAATTAGATTCAGGGAGTTTCTAAATTCCTTGCACAATGTTTTAGAACTAAGTGGTGGAATCAGTTGCAAATTCAGCGTTTTCTAGGAGGCTCACGTTCTTCCCGCCACACCAGGCTCCCTCCCTTGACAGACTCTCTTAAGAAAAACACAAGCTGGTTTCCTCCACCGAACTTCTCATCTACTCTTGCTTTGGCATAATTATGGTCTGAGTTTCTCAAACACCTGGACAGAAATGTGTTGCCAAGTATCATAAAAAAAATCACATCCTCCATGATTTTCATAACACAGTGACGTCGATGCAGTTAGCAGCTGCTGCTTTATATGATGCACGCGGAACAAAGCCAGTGGAGGATAAGCAGCCCTGGGAGCAGCAATCTGAGATTGTAAGGACCCCCGTGAATATCAGAGAGATTTCTGAGTCTCAGCTCCTCTCAATATGTGGTGTCATATCAGGCTTCCTTTCCCAGGAGAAAGGCTCTGGGCCTTATCAACTTATCATCCATCTGTTGGTTCACTTCCTGCCTTCCGATTTTATGTCTGCTATTTCCAGTTTCCTCATATTTCATATCCAAATTTTCTTTCCATTCCTGCTACAACTGTTAAGTTGACACCAATTACATCTCTTATTTTTATTCTATTAAAGTAACCTATCCCTCATTTTCCACTTTTGGTGAAGTGGGGCTTTCTTCATTTCCTGTTCCTTCTATAACCAATTACCACAAACTCAATGATTTAAAATAACACAAAACTATTATCTTACTGTTCTGGAGATGAGAAGTCAGGGATGTGTTTCACTGGGAAAATATGGAAACAGAGCTGTCTTCCTCTAGAGATTCTGGGAGCAAATCAATGTCCTGACCTTTTCCATCTCCTGGAGGCCACTCATGTTCTGTGCCTTGTCCTGTCTTCAAAACCAGTGACATGGGGCAAGTGTCTCTCATGTTGCCATCTGTAGTTCTTTCTATTCTGCCTTCACCTTGTACTTACAAGGACTCCTATGATTATGTTGCACCAACCTGGATGATTTCCCTAATGCAGCACCCTCAACTTAACCACAGCTGCAGTATCCTTTGGCCATATGCGGTAATAATCATTCACAGGTCCTAGGAACCTAGATGTAGACCTCTTTACTCCTTGCTTTGTCCCCTATGATCTGATTGACCCCCTGCTGAACTTAAGATCCAATGTCTCTATCTCTCTCCCAGTGTGAATGAACCAGAGTAAATTATGCACTACCACTCTGACTCAATCTACCCTTCTACACAAGGGACATTATTATTTATTATTATTATTATCAAGATATATAATTGCATTCATTATCTTAAAATTTCAAGTCTTTACTGATGTGGATAATTTTGATTCATATTTGTATTTTTTGTTTCATAAGTTAACCACTAGGCACATAGAATTACTTAAATTTCTATTAATGAAAATTAAACAGAATTAAAAAGACAACCCTTCTATCACCTTAGCCATATTTCACATGTAGTCTGCTGGCTATCATATTGGGGAGAACAGAAATAAAAAATTCAATCCCAATGGAAGTTTTGTTAGATTATCTTTTAAAACACCAGCTTATGATATTAGGTTCTGCCTAAAATGACTGTCTCTGTAAATCCCAATCAACAGTGGCGATACTGTGTAGTTAGATAATGACTCTTAGACAGCAATTGTCACTTCAGATTCAAAATATTCAGGAGGGGCAGCCTCATAGTTTTATTACTGTAAAGAATGGCTAGCTAAAAGTTAATATAATACAAAACTTGGCTTATGATTTTATACCATTTCATCCATGGAAACTTGATAGGCAATTTCCAAATGAGGTTTATAAATTGATCTTAAAAACCCCACAGAATATACATTCTACATAACTGTAAAGGTGTCCTGAAGTTGAAATATGGCCTTTTGCAAACTAACTTGCATTTTGAGTGTTCACACCTGTTTTGAAGTTCTCTGGTCTTTAATCTTTAATGCATGTATTTGGCATTTCTAAAGAGTTTTGATAAATATAAACCTGGCTCTTCTGGTTTAAAAGTGACAGATGTGGGGGCATTTTAGGAGAAAACTATAAAAGACAGTTTTTAGCAATTTAATGGGTTACCTAAGATGAAGTTTTGCATTTTTTGCCTGTCTATAAAATTGTATTAAGCTCCATATTTTAATAACCTCCAAATAAATTAAACATACAATGCTCCTGGTTCCATATTTACTTCTTGAACATTCTGTCAAGTCTCTGGTACAGCTTCAGCAGAAGGAAAGTGTAGAATGAAAACACCTTGAGTACAGGGAAGTTAAGTTATTGCATATTTTTATTGGTGCTTTATAGTTGCACATGTTGATGGGATTTATTATTACTTGCTTGTGCGTGAACACAATTAAAAATATAATTTCTCCAATATCATTTCCTCTTAGCCTCCCTTCTTCCCTCCTCCTGGTCCATGAGATTCCCCAGCATCACCCACTTTCTCTTCCTTTTTCTACTCTAATCCCACATATGAGGGAAAACATTTAGCCCTTGAACGTCTGAGTTTGGCTCATTTTGCTTAGTATAATGGTCTCTAGTTACTATGATTTTCCTGCAGATGGCTTTTCATTTTTCTTTATGGCTGAATAAAATTCCATCGTGCATATATACCCTATTTTCCTTATCCATTCATCCATTGATGGACACCTAAGCTGGTACCATAGTTTGACTACTGTGGATTGTGCAGCTATAAACATGGGTGTTCATGTATTGCATAGTACTGACTTCAATTCTTTAGAATAAATATCAAGGATTGGTATACCTGAGTCATATGGTGGTTTCATTCCTAGTATTTTGAGGAAAATCTATACATATTTCCGTAGTGGATGTACTAACTTCCAATTCCACTAACAGTTTAAAAGTGTTGCTTTTTCCTCACATCCTCTCCAACATTCAGTACTCTTTGTACTCTTAATAGATACCATTCTGACTGGAGGGAGATGAAATATCAGGGTAGCTTTGATTTGCATTTCCCAAATTGCTAATGATGTTGAACATGCTTTCATTTATTTATTGTCAATTTGTGCTTTTCTTTTGAGAAGAGTCTGTTGAGATCATTTGCCCATTTATTAATTGGGTTATTTTTCTGTGTGCACTTTTTTGAAATTTTTTTATTTGTTCCATATATTAATCATCTGTCAGAACAGCAACTGGCGAAGACTATTTTCCCATTCTGTAGATTGTCTCTTCACATTTCAATGGCTTTCTTTGATGTGAAGATTTTTTTTTAAATTTGATGTCATCTTATTTATTGACTCTTGCATTATTTCCTGAATTTTCGAAGTCCTATTGAGAAAGTTGTTGTCTGTGCCTATATGTTAGACTGCCGGCCTAATGTTTCTCTCTAGGAGTTACAGAGTTTCTGGGCTTTGGTTTATTTGATTTGACTTTTTTTGCTATATATGAGAGCAGACCTTTATCATTTGTATACACATATACATATCTAGTTTTGTGTATACATATGTATATGTATATAGAGAGCACCATGTGTAAAACATGGTTCTTTTCTCCAATGTCTGCTGTTTTGGGTACTTTTATCCACAGATGACTGATGACTGTATCTGTATGGGTTTGTCTCTGTGTTTTCTATTCTATACCACCAGTCTATGTGCTTCTTCTTATGCCAGTACCATGCATTTATTATTACTACAGCTCTGAAGTATAGCTTGAAATCAAGTATTGTGATGCCTACAGCATTGTTCTTTTGACTTAGAATTGCTTGGCTATTCTTAGTATTTTATTCTTGAATTTTAGGACATTTTTTTCTAGTGCTGTAAAGAATGTCATTGTTATTTTGATGGGGATTGCATTGAATCTGTATATTGCTTCTGATAGTACGGTCATTTTAAAAACATTAAGTCTACTTACGTGTGAACATGGTCTTTCCATATTCTTGTGGCTTCTTCAATTTCTTTCTTTAATGTTCTATAGTTTTCATTGTAGAGGTCTTTCACCTGCTTACTTGGATTTATTCCTAGTTCCTTTTTTCTGAGGCTATTGTAAATGGGGATGTTTTCCTGATTTCTTTCTCAACAGATTCATCACAGATATATTAGGAAGTGATTAACTTTTATATATTGATTTTGTATCATGCTACTTAGCTGAATTTGTTAGCTCTAGCAGTTTTTTGGTGGAACATTCTGGATCTTTTACATATAGGATCATATTATCTGCAAACAGTTATCACTGTTTGCAGTGATAACTGTTTGCTGACTTCTTCTGACTTCTTCTTTTCCTATTTTTATATGAACAACAATAATCTGACTTCTTCTTTTCCTATTTTTAAATCTTTTAGAGATTTTTTAAATTGCCAAATCCTCAATATGTACTATCATTACCATATCTGACACATACTACATGCTCAGTAAATATTTAACAATTATGATATATATTTGATTTAGTAATGGATCGTAATATATAATATATTATCATAATATATAAGTATAGTATTATATAAACAATTCCAGGGGCTGGAGTGGTGGTCCAGTGGTTACAGTGCTTGCCTCACATGTGTGAGTATGTGAGTTCAAACCCCAGTACCACATGCACAACGAAGTGTCCAAGGAATGAAAATCACATGAAAAACTAAATTAGCAGCAGAATATGCATGTTCAGGGAGAGGCATACGTCTGTTATGTCTGTTTCAGAAATGCCTGATCCCTTTTCCTTAGAAAATGGAGTCAAAACGCTTCAGGGACGTGAACAGGCAAGGGCAGGCTGAGCACCTGAACTGGATACTGGGGACAAGGGCTCTCCAAGATCAAGTGGAGGAGATTTGGAGTTGTCCCTCCTGACTCCAAAAGCAAGGCTTGCAGCTGCTTTCATTTCAACTTTTTCCCATTCTTCATCTTGAGAATCAGAAAGATGGAACATCAGCATTCATTCCTGGGTTCTGACTCTGAGTCACTTTCCTGCCTTATGTCAGCAATTTGATTCTTGTGGGCATGCCTGTGCACCTGTGCAGGGACGAGGAGTCAAGCTTTCTTGATGTGGTTTTATTCAACTAATAAAAAGGTAGGACACAGAAAAATGCCTTCCTCTGTGACCTTGAGATAACCTTGAAGAATGAAACTCAACTTTCCTTTAAAAAACACAAAAAAACTTACCTTCAGAGGTCTAGAGTTTGCAGAGGATTAGACCTCTCAAAGCAACACCTCGGTAGAGCATCTAAAGAAAAAAAACAACACTATTCTTTCTTCCAGGAATGGCAAACACTTTTTTTTTTAACTGTCTCACAGTAAGCAGAGAGATGGCTATTTTCATAAGGAAAGAAATGACCAAATAATGCAACAAATTACCACTCATGCAAACACAAGGATATGTTCTGTTTCTGCTTTTAAAATGTTTGGCATTACTTCTTTCTACAAATCAATGTAGTTACCCTTCTTTTTCATGGGCCAGGAATAAGTCATGTTGAAAGGTTTTCTATATAAAACTGAAATTCTATATTTGAGAGTAATCTCACCAAGCTTTCGAAAATGGCACTTGAACAAAATCAAGTCCAATTACAAAACCAATAGAAACTATTCCTTAACAACAGAAGAAAATCCCTTCCCCTTAGTTTATTCGGTATATTTATAGTTTGAATATGATTGCAATTTTACCTCCTATTTCCTACCTACACTTAACTTTCCCTTTGGTCATTCACAGTGCATGGGTAAGAGCATGGTGATTTATGCCTTTTATCCCAGTGACTCAGGAGGATCACAAATTGAAGGCCAGGCTTGGCAACTTAGGCCCTGTCTCAAAATTTTAAAAAAATTAGCTAATAAACAAATAAAAAGGTCTGTAAATGTAGCTCAGTACTAGTGTGCCCCTGGGATCAATTCCCAGTGCTGCTAAAAGATATAAAAAATAAAAATAAAAAACAATGTATGAACAATATCTTCTACATTTTCTACCAATCACAAAGATGCTCAAAACTTCTTATTAATTAAACAGCTTCTAAAGATATGATGACTTTTTATACAAACTCATGACATTAGCACTGTTGCTTGAGGCATTTCTAACAGGTGCCATCTCTGAGCTTGAGGTTATGCCTTAGAAGTCAGATGCTTTCACAATTATGTGCCTTAGATAAATAAATGCTCTGATATTTATGCTGTACTCAGGGCAGAGATAACTCAAGAAACATAGAGGCAACCCCTGAAGCTACAACAGCAACAAAACAACAACAGCAAAAATAAAAATTGTTCCTTTCTAAGGCTTATAAAATGCCAAGATTGCTTGGGACACTGAAGTCCAACATGCTTTAGTACTGAAGGACATGTACATGGTGGCATACACAAATAAACACCTGCTTTGTGTACTCAATAATATCAGTTATCTAATTCCAAAATTCTATTACCTAATGAACAGCCATAGCCCTGTGTGTCTAGAACAATATGCTTTTATTCCCATATGCCTGAATGTCCACCTGGGCAGCTTTGCTGATCTTTGCCAGGTTCAGTTAAATTGAAGGGCCACAGCTGGCTGCTGGTGGATGTAGGTTGGCCTGGGTTGGGATGCCACTCCCCATGTTGCTCAACCTCCAGAAGTTTAGATGAAGCAGGTACTCATGCCAACGGTGCAAGAGAGAACAGGTGTGCCCAATCACACCAGTATTATTTTAACTTCTGCTTGGGTTGCATTGGCTGACATCCAGTTGGCCAGAGTCACATGTCTGAGCACAGAACCATGTCAAATAGCAAGCTACTGCAAGGTCACAGGGTCCACCCATGTATCCAAGGAGGGATGAGCAACTAAGGTCAACTCTACCACATTTATCACTTAGGAAAATTAAGATTCTAATTCTGTTCACTAATGAAACTAGAGAATCTCTGGCAAAGGTCTAGTTCTATTGGTAAGTAATAACTTAGAAAAACAAATACCAATATGTAGAGACCAGACAAATAAATGCTAATATAATGTCAACATTAGGAGCAGTTTGTGGTTTGAATTCTATCTAAACATTAATCTGTAACTACATATTGAAGACATTTTAGACAAAACAGGCAGAATATAAAATGTTAAAAAGAACAGTAAACATGAATAGGCATGGTATAGAAAAATTGTTCTCTGTCAAAAATATTCTTATTTATATTGGCTTAAGACAAATAGAATTTGACTGAAAGCAAAGAGGAAAGAATTTCTGACCTCACTGTTTTTCAGGTATTCTAGCAGTTTGCTAAATCAGGTCTTCAGTGCCTTCTGCTACCTGTTTCCGATAAACTTTGCTCCCTTGCATCACACATTCTTTCATTTAACAGTGACTCCTTTCTGAACAAGATCTGTCCAGAGAAGTCTCTCGAAGACCTACCTGAGAGCACCTGCCTGCCCTGTGAGGTGCAGCCACTCACCCTGCTGAACTTTCCTCAGCGCTCTGGCCACTGCATGAGATATCTTGTGTAACGCCCTCATGCCTCATAGTCCCCACCAATAAAGACTTTGAAAAGCGGGAATAATGTCCAATCACTCCTTGACATATACCAGTGCTTAGAATAATCTGGGCATGTTGCAAATGCTACCTACTGGCTTTTCATGAAAACTCACTGGCTGGCTCAATATTAACTAACTAAAATGGCCTCTTCACCCTCCCGACTTCTACATAGTCAAGGCATTGTTGAACAGATGGCTTTACTG
>PVKS010000353.1:0-110903 GCA_004027875.1 Aplodontia rufa | reverse complement strand
ACACTTGGGTTGATAATTCTGCTCTAACAAAACAGCTCTAGCTTGGATTATGAGAATTTACACTTCATAAAAATAAGTTCTTATAGAGACCTACAATAAGAATAATGGCTGCATTTTATATAATGTTTTATTTTGCATACATTTAAAATTACAAAATTTAGAATATTTAATTCTAAATATGAAATTTGTATTTTTCATAAATTGCTTCTGTGTAAGGAATATTTTTCAATTTCATGATGAAATATACTCAGAGAAGTAGGTCCACTTAAACATCTAGGAGATATATAGTAATAGCATATTGAAAGATCCAAGAGGTCCTTCAGTATAAGAACCACACTTTTGAATCCAGAAGGTTCTAAACTAATTTGACCACAAATCTTTTGATCATTTTCTTGCTCGCTTTCCTCACTGTTTTCATTTCATAGTGATTTGCATGTTCAGTGGGACATATTTTAGGAGAGATCTTTCTAAAAGTACATGTCATTTAGATGCTTATAACTCTAATGCTTTTCTTAAATATAGCATGATTTCCTCAGAGGAGTTCAAGTCCTCATCATGCATTCATCTTCAGAAGACTCAGAATATTAGTGACTGAAATGGCCAACATAAATCACACAAAAGTTGAATACTAGGGTCAGCTTTGGAGTCATTCTTAGAGATGCAGTTCAAAGTTGATGTAGAATATGGAGTTCAGAAGTTAAGTGCAGGTGAGGCTCAGAGATGTCAACCAATGTATTGGACAGTCTCTTTGTTCTTGTAGGGCAACCTTTCTCCACCCTGTCTTCTGCTCTGGGTGGATGATCTGCACGGACTGAGTCTGAGTACTTCCTTATCCCCCAGATTCTGTTTGGGCTCCCCAGTGGCAGACAATGAAAGTAGACAGAAGTTTGGAGTGTGAGGACAGTGAGGTTCTAATAAGGAGTTGGCAATGCTTTTACAAACAATGCATTCAGATTTCAGTCCCTCCTCCTCTCTCTCTCACACTTTCCCTTTCTCACTCATTGTAGCAGTGATTATTTCATCCTTCCATTTGCTGTTTTAGCTTAGAAATAAATTAACCCCAGGATTTCTAATCCTGGTCTTCTTACACTTTCTCCTTGGTTTGCTGTAACCCTGGGTGTGTGTTTGACCTTCTCAGTTCTCACAGTGTGTAGATCATCTCTTTCCTTCTGGAACCATGACTAAAACAAATGACTCATAAGGATCCCACAGCCAAACAAGAAAGGAGTCAGAATTTGAGCCCAGGTCTTTCTGATCCAAGGTCTGCTCTCTTTATCACTGAATTTCATCCCATCTGAAGGTATTGGTGTATTGTTAAATTTTGAGTTTAAACTTCTTATTTGAATACTGATAACACACACTCAAAGAAACGCCAGCAATAGCAATTAAAGAGTGATTACTATAGATCAAACATTATTCTAAGTCTTATAGATATTAACCTCTTTAATCCTCACCATACATCTATGAGATAGATACTATTATTGACACCCTTTTCCCGACAAGGGAAATGAGGCAGAGTAACATTATACAACCAGGGAAGGGCATATAAACCCAGGAATTTGGGGGAAAGGACTAGACTTCTAATCACTGCCACATACTGTTCATAGTACAGTTGAAATCCATAACAAAGCCAGAAGTTAATATGCTCAGTTTTCACCATACCACCCAATTTTCTCTTCCTCCAAGGCCCACAGTGTCAAGGTCTTATGTAATTAACATCTTAAGCCATCATTACATACTATTAATGATGAAAAATGTGCAAATAGCAGACAACACAGTTTCTCTAGTCCACCAGGCACTAATGGGAAAAATGATAAATATACACAAAAAGTTGGAGCTCAAAAGAAAGTATGTTCATGTAATTTTAAATTTAATAAACTGCAGTGAACCAGATTCTATCTTTGATTCTGGGCAAAGATGTCAAAAAGGATCATTACCACATGACATTTAGGCACTGAATATTTTTGCCAACTGTCATCTTGCTTCCTCTCACCTGTATAAATGGCATTTATCTCTGTTGACATCCTGATTATAATGTTATCACTGCTTTTCAGTTATTTCTACTAACCCATGACAGGTTTCTTTATTCACATGCCATTCATTTGACATTTATTTGCTTTCATTAATTTGTGTTTAAATATGAATTCCTAAAATCTGCTTTGATTATATGTTTCAGCTTAGCTGATATCACTCATTACTTCTGAGATTATTCTGAATTGAAAATAGCTGTGATATTCATTCACCTTTAAAATAGTTTTTTATGGATGCATGAACAATAGGCACTGTCTTAGGCAAGGTTTTCAATCTCAAAGTTTGATGGTATCAGGATCAGTGGCTAAACCTCCCCCTCCACTCACATGGGTTGCCATCGCTTCATGGCTTCTGGAATTCTGACAAGTGCAAGAAGTAAAATATTTGGCATATCTTTGACAAAAACATTCTATGTGTGTGATGGTTGATAATATATATAAACTTCACTTGGTTACATTATGCTAGAATGTCTGGTTAAATCCTATTTCTGGATATGTCTGAGACTGTTTCCGAATGGGATTAGTATTTAAATTATTAGCCTGAGTAAATTAGAATGCCTTTACTAATATAAATGGGCCTCACCAACCCACTGAGTGTTTGAATAGTACAGATTGGAGGAATGCTAATTTCATTCTATGACTGTTAAACTGAGACACTGGCCCTAGTGTGCAACTAGTTCTTAGGTCTTGAGACGGAAATAAATCTATACCACTGGCTCTGTCTCTCAGGCCTTGAAACTACACTGTTGGTTTTCCTGGGTCTCCCAGTGGCAGATGGCAAATTGAGGGATCATTCAGTCTCTATAATCTCACAAGTGAATGTCATAGAATAAATTTCCTTGCATATATATTTGTATATTTAGTGTGGTTTAAATGTATGGTATCCCAAAAAGGATCCTGTGTAAATATAAGAATGTTCAAAACTGAAATGATTAGATTATGAGAGGTATTGCCTAATCAGTGGATTAATTCATTTAACAGATTCATCATTTAAATGAATTACTGGGTGGTACCTGTCAGCAAGTGGGTTGTAGCTGAAGAAAGTACCCCTTGGAGATTATATTTCATCTTCTCACTATATTCTGCCTCTCACTCTCTATCTCTCTCTTGCTCTGCTTCTTCTTTTTTTTTTTTTAAAGAGAGGGACAGTGAGAGAGACAGAGAAAGAGAGAATCAACTTTATTTAGTTTTTCACATGGCCTTCATTGCTCCAACACTTAGTTGTGTATGTGGTGCTGGGGTTTAAACCTGGGTCCTCGTGCTTGCCAGGCAAGCGCCAAAACCACTGAGCCACCGCTCCAGCCCCTTGCTCTGCTGCTTGGTTACCATAAGCTAAGCAATTTTTCCTCTGCCACTCCCTTAAACCATGATGTATTGCTATTGCCTCAATAAAGTTGGCTTATCATGGATGAAACTTCATACTGAGCTCATAATAAATGTTTACTTCCCTAAGTTATTCTTGTCAGGTGTTTTGGACACAGTAAAAAAAAAAAAAAAAAAAAAAAAAAGCTGAGTAGCACAGAAATCAGTACCAGGAACAGGATCACATCTTTGACTATACCTGACCACGTGCTTCAGAAAGCTTTGGAATTGGTTTGCAGGAGGAATATGATAAAGTTTGGAGAAGGAGGCTGGAAAAACCCATAGAAACTTGTAAGAAAAGTTTAATGGCTCTTGCTGATGGGAGATCAGAACACCAGAATACCAATAGGAATGCAGACATTAAAGATTTTGCTCATGAGGTTTCAGAAGAAAGGAGGACTCTATAGGAATTGAACTTGAGGCTACCTGTGCTACATTAAGCAATGAACTTTTCTACACTTTGTCCATGTCCTGAGAATTTGTGTAAGGTTGAATTTAAAAGCAACAGACCAGAGAGGTGCCTCAGTGGTTACGGTGCTTGCTTGACATGTGCGAGTACATGATTTCAAACTCCATATGTGATTGCTGCAGAGATTTCTGCCCCTGCAGAGAAACTAAACACTTTGCACAGAGACAAATGAAAGATGTTTTGAGGGCATCTGATGAATCAGCAAGACCAAATTCATCATAAGCTTAAGAATATAAAGTGAAAATTCCTTTAAGAGAACTTGGAGGGACCCTGTTCACACATGGTGTCTAAGAATTTGTTTTTTGAGGATTTATTTGAACATGATCAGTCACCTAGGCTCTCAGAGGCTTATTCAGCCATGGTCCAAGAAGAATCAGCTACTGCTTGAACTGGTGGCAGATTTTGGCATCATCCATAGTTGCTGGTTATGCAGAATGGATAATGCTAAAGTTATGTGGTCAAGGAAGCTTCTTCTGAGATTTCAAAGGAAGCTTGGTATTCAGGCCAACATTAGTAGGGGCTGGAATTCTTGTGGGAAGTCCCTGAGAGGGCAATGCATGAACTTGTGAAAATGAAGTAAAAGCTGCAATGTACTGCTGGATTAATTGATGCCAGAAATGTGGAATATTTGCCAAGGAAAGCTGCAGGCTGAGAACAGAACCAACCTAAGAAAGAAGTCATAGGCTACATCCAGCAAGGCCATAGGGGTATGGTTGCCCAACCCTTTTAGAAATCACCTCTCACCTCCACGTGTCCCCCTAGAAAACAGACATGGAGTTAATTGGGTGTGTTTGCCCCATTGAGCTTCAGTCTTGTTTTAGTGCCATTCCTTCTCTTTATTACCCTCTTCGTCCATTTTGGAATGTCATTATTTACTTTGTGCAATTATATATTGTGTATTTGTATTTTATTTTCTTTCTCTACAGAAGCACCCAGCCAAGAGTTTACCCTGAGTATCAGATGAGACTACAGACTTGGACTTTGGGACAAGCCTAGAACTGTTAATAAAATGGGAACTTTTAGAGACTGACTGAACGCATTTTGCATTGTGAAACGGACAGAAGTATTTCAAGGTCAACGATGGGATATTATGTTTTGGATATGAACTGTGCCCCCAAAGTTCATGTATTAATACAGGAATGTTCAGAGATGAAAGGATTAGACTATGAAAGCTATGATCTAATTAGTAAATTGCTCATTTTGATGGATTAGCATTTGAATGTATTATTGAGTAGTAACTGCAGGCAGATGGAATGTAGCTGGTGGAGATAGGTCACTAGAGTTGTACCCTTGTGATTACATTTTGTCCCTGCCTCCTCATGTTCTGCCATCCCCTCAGGCACAGAGCAATGAAGCTTATTGGCCATGAAACTCTGAAACTATGAACCCAAAACAAACTATTCCTCCTTTAGATAGTTCTTATCTGGTATTTTGGTCACAGTGACTCAAAGCTCACTAACACTATAACATATATATTCTATTATTCTGTTGGTTCTGTAAGTCTGTAGAATCCTAACACAATGTAATTTTGAAATAACTTTTCAAAACATATACAGGGTGCTTATTATGTCCATGGCATAATGTGGTTAGAAACACAGAGGGGAGTAAAGCAATAACCAGAACAAGACTGAGCCTGAAAATAAATACAACTGGGAGAAATGATGCTAAGCTTAGGACCTGGATGAAACTTGACTCCTGCCTGATGAGTGAATCAGTTTCTCCCATTAATAAGTTGTTCTGAGATGAGAAATAATTAGGAGATGAGAAAATTAATTGGGGAGTGTGTCTGGCATAGAGCCAAATACATATCTAATAAATAAATCTACTTATCACTATTAAAATTCTATGATGATAATGTAAACCTAGAAAATACCAAAGAAATGTTTGGTGGAAAAAAACAAAAATTTCCATGTTTTATTTGGAAAACTAAACAGATACAGTCTATCATATATAGTTCAACTTTGTACTGTTTGTTATAATTAGCATGTAGGTTATTAACATTATAATCATTTCTATTTGCATTTAGAACTTCTGTTGGTAATGAAAATAATGAGTTCTTTCCTGAATATTTGTGTTTCCCTGCTATATACTATTTAGCCTTTAAAAGAATATGTAAATACGTGTGTATGCACACACAAACACGCGCATTTTTGATAGAGATAGATTAACAATATGTTATGGTTTGGATATTAAGTGTCCTTCAAAGACTCGTGTTTTCAAGGCTCAGTACTCAATGTAGAAATGTCCAGAGGTGGGGATTTGTGATTGATTTGTGATGTGATTCGATCACGTGAACTCTGACCTTGTCAGTGGGTTCCTCCTCCATTGACAGATTCATAGCTGAATGGACCACTGGGAGGTTCTGGCTACTGTAGGAGGTGGAACCTGTTTGGAGGGAGTGGGTCGTTGGGCACATGCTTTGGGACCTACATGTTTTCCCCTGCCTCTTCCTTTCTCTCTTTCCCAGCAACCATGAGGTAAGCTTCCTTGCTCTGCTATTCCATTCCACCATGATGTTCCGCCTCACCTCAGGCCCAAATTCATGGTGCTAGTTGACAATGAAAAGAAACCTTTGCAACCATGAGCCAAATAAAAGTCTTTCCTTCTCTATGTTGTTCTTTTTGGGGGGTAATTTGTCACCATGATAAAAAGGTTATCAACACAAAATGTTATTAAAGTTCATTGTTGAATAAAATGAAAATGTTTCACCTCTTTTGAAAAGTAAATGAACTAAATTTATTTAAAAGTGTATATATGTGTATATATATACACACATATATATGTGCACTAAAACAGCAAATACTAGAATCTATTCACAGAAATTAAAGCATTTATAGAAAAAATGTATGAGCAAGGAAGTTTATCACAGTATTGATGATAAATATCCCCCAAAACATCTGGAAACAAAATGCATGGCATTACTCTGGAAATACATAAATCAAGTATATCCATGTCAAGGAATATTACTATACATTCACAACGAAAGGAAAGAATTAGAAATATGTAAGGTAAGTGGAAGAAATTTTTTTTTAAATATGAACAATAAACATAAAATATAAAAAATAGCACTGTGACATTTTTATAAAAGAATAATAAGACCTCTTCACATGAACATTTAATTTTATCATCTGAGCATGAAGGAAATGAAATATAAAGAACACATTTAAGATTGTTGGCATAAGCGCTTGAGCATTGGCTCATTGGTTATGGTGCTTGCCTTGCATGTGCGAGGATACAGGTTTAAACCCCAGCTCCACATACACTACTAAGTGGAACAACGAAAGCCTCATGAAAAACTAAATAAAATTGATTCTCTCTTTCTCACTCTATCTCACTGTCCTTCTCTCTTTAAAAAAGAAAAAAAAAAGATCGTTTTCATAGTGGAACTGTAAAATGTAATGTAGTTATAGGGGAAGTAGAGGGAAAGGGAAAAATAAGAAATCAAAAAATTTGAAGGAATACATCAAAATTAATATGTATTGGGGTTATGGATTTAGCTCAATGGCAGAGTGCTTGCCTAGCATGCTCAAGGCCCCGAGTTTGGTCCTCAGCCCTGAAAAAAAATTAATATGTATTATAGTCCCAATTAAAAATTTATGTAAAATTATAGTAAAGAACATTATAAATTATAAAGGTTTCTGACTCATTTATTAACATACTCCTTCAATTACATGCCAAACATTCTTCTCCATGTTATTACCTCCAATAATTAAAGCTAAATAATGACCAAAGATAAAATTAAAGAATTTCTTGCATTTTATACTGCATTGTAGAGCATATGAAAGTGTCTGGACACCAATTCTCCCATCCTTTAAATATTCTTTGAAATCAGTGAAACATCTCAACCTCTGTAGAGTAATGTTTCCACTTGATTTTAGTCTTTTCAGTTGATTTCCCAATTAGTTTAATTATCTGGGATACCTCAAACACTTTCTAGTTCACAGGGATACATACATTATAGATTACAAAAAAAAATAAATAAATAAAAACAAAAAAAACCAGACCATCAGTAAATCAGCAAAAATCATCATCTCTGATGATTCTGAAATATGCTAAGATCCATGATTCTCATGCTGGAGGCTAATTCCATTTCTCCAATATTGTCATTTTCCAATCAAAAGTGCCACCATAGAAGTATCAGGAAGAAGAATTTATATCCATCCATAGTTAGCCACCATCTTGGTTAAATAAATCACCACATATTTGGTTTTGAGAGGCAGTTTTCCCAAAAAAAATAAAATTAAAAAAATAACCTCCAAAGGCTTTACTGAATATTGGAAAGAGTAAACTCCCCTAGAAATGGCTATGCTAACTATATTTCTCCCATTATATTTTGTCCACCGAATTATTTCTTTCCAAAATAGATTCAACTTCTGTCTGAAAATGAAGATTTAAATTAAGGAATTATGTATGAATTTTCATGCATGCTATACTCGTTCAATTTATCTTAAATCTATATAAATTGTAAAATTTACTGATAAAATTTTCATCAGGTTTTATGACTAAGCGAAAGAAAACTGTACCTTTCAAGGTGTATTTGGCAGATCCAAGATACCTTCAAAAGGCAAAAAATGCACACTCAGAGTTATTAGCATAATCTTTTGATGTGCACTTGGCTGAGGATTTCTTTACTTTGTAAGATTTTTGACCTAATAAAATATCCACCTCTGCCAGCATAGAGCAAATGTTATTAAAGAATATGATAGAACCAGGCAAGATGGTACATACCTGTAATCCCAGCAGCTCAGGAAGCTGAGGCAGGTGTATTGCAAGTTCAAAGCCAGCCTCAGCAACTTTGTGAGGCCCAAAGCAAATTATTAAAATCCTGCCTCAAAAACAATATGATAGATAGATAGATATGATAGAATCCTAAAATGCCAATACCACATTTAGGTATGAAGTACTTAGAGGTCCCATCAGGTTTTATGATTATGATTTTTACTCCAAGAAAAAAATGGAAAATAGAATAGACAGGTTCTATCTGAAACAAGTATATTAGTTAGTGGCTAACCATAGATATGTGCTTCTAATATGTCTGGTTTTCATGTTAAAATAATTTTAATAAAAAAAATCATTGCAAGTATAATTAATGACTAGTTTCTATAAATATAAATATCCTTTCCCCCAAAGGACTGAGTGGCTGAGTGGCTTTCAGCTTGTGAATGAATGTATTAACTATTAACAAAATAACATACCTCACAATGATCATGATGACTTTTTCACCTTCATCCATTAAAATACTGGCCTTTGGGAGACAATTATCCATGGAGCTGCCTTACTTCTGCATGTCTTTTGAAGTGAGGATCAAGTGATGAATATTTGTTTAGAGAAGACAGTGATAATATTTTCTCCTGGAGTAAGGAGCAAGTATGCTCAGTCCAGTATAATAAAAAAAAAAAGTGTCTTACTCCAGGAGCGAGGAGCAAGCATGATTTCTGCTTATTATATCAGATTGTGGTTCCCTAAACTCAAGGTTACTTTCCTGAAATGCAATCCACTTTGTGTGCAGACAATAGCTGATCCTATTCCCAACCCTGGACAGGAATTGGAACTGAGAATTTAACTCAAAAGTATAATGCTATTGCTATTGTTGAGTAATAAACTGTGTTGTACACAACCATAAAATTTTGCAGGCTAATTTGTTCACTTGCAAATGCAATAAAAATTTCAGGCACTTTTCAGGTCTAGACATAGATACTGCTATTTCAGCCTATAAAAGAATATCACTAAAATAACTTAGTGTATCCTTTATGTCTTTCTGCAAAATTTAGAGTCTGTGTTATGCAACCTAATTAATATTGAGGGTGCATAATCTTTTATCCTTCTCTAATTCTAGGCTTTCAAACTTGAAACATTATGATTTTGCCATAAATTATAAAATACAGTAACCATTATTTTCTTGGATTTTAAAATTCAATTTATATTTTAACTTGAAATGTATTTGCTTTAAAGTAATGTATTTAAGGAAATATCATTCAGAAGTTTAAAAGCCACTATAGGTTAACATAAATAGACAGTAATCCTGAAAATTAATTAACTGATATACAATAGAAAAATTTTAGCGTGCTACTTAAAATCATCTGAATTTTCCTTTACAAAATGCTACTCTAGATAACTGGCAAGGGTCTTAGCCAATAACTGCTTGGAATCCAATAGTGCTTGTAAAATGGTCAGGAGCAACGAAGCTCTGAGAGTTCTGATAGACAAACAAGGGGTACCCTTATGCCCCAGGCAACCTCCCCAAGGGAAAAAGAACCTCACCTAAGCAAAGTGAACTCTCTTCTTTATAAACCCAGGTTTGGAGTTGGTAAGAACAGGCAGTTTTCCTTTAGGGACAGTCTCATATTAGTCAAGCAGGAAGTCTTGGGAAGGAAGTTCCTTGTCCTTTCTGCACTCCTAGTACTGAGGACACAGGAAGTAAGACCTGAGTAATATAAGTCTATTGGATGAACAAATCAGATGAAAGAACACAGTCACCACGTCTAAGATAAGCAGGAGGAAAAGCAACACTGCTTTTCCTTTTGGTTTCTGAGACGGACAGGGCAGAACAGAGGTTGACTGCGATGATCCTGGGAGTAAGGAGGAGCAGGGAGGACGCTGGCCAGCTGTTTCTTTCGTCCACCCCTCCTCTCTGTCAGCAGACAGATTTTTTTTTTTTTTGTAAGATAGAGGGACAGTGAGAGAGAGAGAATCAATTTTATTTAGTTTAGCATTTGGCTTTTGTTGCTCTGACACTTCATTGTGCACGTGGTGCTGGGGTTCAAATCCATCTCCTCCTACATGCCAGGCAAGAGCCATTACAGCCCAGCCACCACTCCAGCCCCTGCAGCCAGATTTGAGACCCCATGTTACTGCTTCCTTAACTCTTGGTCTCTGTCACGTTACATGCACTTGATTGTTCTACTTTTTGTCTTCTTCTTGTGTTCCTTTTGGTTCTAATTTCTTTTCCTTCCATAGATTAAATACAGGCAAACCAAAGTTTCTCAGTTCCCATACTCCACTCCAAAGCCTTTCTCTTGGAGAACTCATCAATCCCCTTCCACGCATACCCTTACTTGAAAAGAGTCCCTCTTGCCTGAATTTCCTGTGAACTTGTGCAACTATTTCCAGCTACCTCTATGTTGCACCTATACAACTGGACTTTTAGTCTCTAGTTCTTCAAACTATGTTCTTCAAATTATGTTCTTCAAATTTTACCCACTTCCCTATTTCTACATAAAAGGTAACTTTATTTTTGAGGTGTAATTCTTCACCATTTTTGATAAATTTATCTTTTCCTCTCTTAGAAGCTGGTAAATCTTAGCCAACCTTATTCTGCTTACAGCTACCTCCTTTCCCCCTCCTGATACTCTTCTGTTCCAGTACCATCCAATACCACAGACGCATGTGACTTCTGAGCACCAAAAATGTGATGTTAGGTGAAGGAATGGAATTTTTATTTCTATTTAATTTGGATGTAAACAAAAAATGAAAAAAACTTACTAATAATCAATCATTAAATAATTGTTAGAGAGATAATATTATGAATTTAATATATTCAATAAAATATTCATTAGAAATTATTTTACCAAACCAAATGAATGAAAGGATCCAAAAACTGTGGTATACATATACTATGGATTTCTACTCAGCTATTAAAAGTGATATTAAGGCATTTGAAGGTAAATACATGGCAATGGAAGAAATTATGCTTAGAGAAATTAGCCAAACCCAGATACTTAAGGAAATGTTTTCCTCCATTTGTGGAGGCTAGAGCAAAACCCAAGCTTCGGTGAAATATAGTCAGACACATGTACCAGACTCACCAAAGTCAAAGCAACAAATAATCTAGGAGATCCATAATAATCTAGAAGATCCATGAAAGGGGAAGGAAAGACGCAAGAGAGAAAGGGAGAGGAAGGGAGGAGAGGGAAGGATTGGGAGGGGGAATCAACAATGAAACTCTTTACTCACCTGAGAAGCCAAATAACACTTATGCAATCATTTAAACATGGAAAATGCACAATTATACATACATATATATGTATATATAGACATTTATATCTGTTATAGGGAGGAAATATAGAAGAGTCAAGAGACTGGGGTGTGAGTTTTGTGGGGGTGAATCTGGATTACGATCAGGGGTTAATATTATTATTGCTACATATGCATTTATGATTGTACAACAACACACAACTCCTCAATAATATATTTTTTCACATACGAAGAATTTTATTGGTCTGTAATGACGGTTCACAAAATATTTCAATAAGCAATTGAATTTGAAATACCAAATCATCAGAATCAATATAAACCTGTTAATGGATGTGTAACATGAAAAACCTGTAACACTGATAACATAATTTTTTTTATTTTATTCATTAAACACGGTCTTACAATTAGGAGGGATTCATCATCGAACAATCAAGAAGGAAAGTATAATGACAGAACAAGCCAAGGCTGGTGCCATTCTGTGGCTCCCCCTCTTGGGTTACCTATGGTTCCATGTTTCCCCCTACTTAGACCTCAAGTTAATTGACTTCTCATGGAAGTCAGATGTTCCCCTCTGAATAGATTCCCCCATACTCCCTTCCTCCAGTCTCCTTGATATCCTTTCTATTCCCTTCCCCCCTCCATGCCCCTCTCTCTACATACCCCAGCATTCTAGGCAAGGATCCCCATGATTGTGTAAAAATTAATACATGTTGAGGTAACTGTTAGGTTAGCCATCTATCATACTGTTTCCACTTGTATTCTAGTTTCCACAAATGAGGGGAAAAAATTGGCCCTTGAGTCTCTGAGTTTGGGATACTTCACTTACCATAATTTTTTCCATCCCCATCCATTTGGATGCAAATGCCATAATATCGTTTTCTCTAATACCTGAGTAGTATTCCATTGTATATATGTACCAAAGTTTTTGAATCCACTCATCAAGTGAGGGGCATCTGAGTTGCTTCCATAATTTAGCTATAGTAAATTGAGCTGCTATAAATATTGAAAAAGCTGTATCTCTATAATATGCTTATACTAGCCCTTTTGGGAAGATACCCAGAAGAGGGATAGGTGGGTATAAAGGCAGTTCCAGCCCTAATTTTTTGAGGTGTCTCCACACTGCTTTCCAGAGTGGCTGTACCAGTTTGTAGTCCCACCAGCAATGTAGCAGTGTTCCTCTTTTCCCACATCCCCTTCAGCATCTGTCATTGTTCGTATTCTTCATTTTGCCACTCTGACTGGAGTGAGGTGGAATCTCAGTGAAGTTTTGATTTGCATTTCTCTTATTGCTAGTTATGTAGAGCTTTTTCTCATATGGTTATGGGCTTTTTGGACTTCCTCCATTGAGAAGTTTCTTTTTAGCTCTATAGCCCATTTATAATTGGGTTATTTGTGATTTTGGTTTTTAGTTTTTTTGAGTTATTTGTATATTCTGGATAGTAGCCCTCTGTCCAAGGTATAGCAGGCTTCTGTAGGTTCTCTCTTGAGACTTTTGACTAAATCTTTAGCTGTGCAAAAGACTTTTAGTTTAATTGCATCCCATCCATTTATTCTTGACTTTACTGCTTGCGCCATGGGAGTCTTGTTCCAGTTTCAGTTGTCTACATATTGCTGTACAATTTGTCCAACACCATTTGTTGAACAGGCTATCATTATTCCACACTATGCTTTTGCCCCATTTATCAAATATCATATAGTTAAAGGTAAGAGGGTTTGTCTCAAAATCCTCTATTCTATTCCATTGGTCTTCAATTCTGTTTTGATGCCAATACCATGCTGTTTTTATTACTATAGCCCTATAGTATAATTTCAGGTCAGGAATTGAGATACCACCTGCTTCCTGCTTCTTGCTGAGTAATGTTTTGGCTATTCTGGGTCTTCTGTTTTTCCAAATGAATTTGAGGATTGTGTTTTCTACATCCGTGAAGAACAACATTGGTATCTTGATGGGGATTGCATTAAATCTGTACAGAGCTTTGGGTAAAATGGCCGTTTTGATTTTAATGATTCTGCCTAACCATGAACATGGAATGTTTCTCCATCTACTCAGGTTCTCTGCAATTTCTTTTTTTCTTTTTTTAGTGTTTGATAGTTTTTGTTGTAGAGGTCCTTAATATCCTTTGTAAGGTTGATGTCCAAGTATTTTATTTTTTGGAGGAGATAGTGAATGGGACAGATTTCCTGATTTCTTCTTCTGCAGACTTGTTGCTGGAGTATAGAAAAGCTAATGATTTATTGGTGTTGATCTTATAGACAGCCACTTTGCTGAAATTGTTTATAAGCTCTAGAAGTCTTCTTGTCGAGTTTCTAGGATCTTCTAGGTAGAGGATCATGTCATCAGCAAATAGAGACAACATGACTTCCTCTGTTCCTATTCAAATTCCTTTGATTTCCTTCTCTTATCTGATAGCTCTGGTAAGGGTTTCAAGGACTATGTTGAATAAGAGTGGTGAAAGTGAACAACATTGTCTTCTTCCTGAATTCAATGGAAATCTTTTCAGTCTTTCTTCATTGAGCATAATGTTGGCTATAGGTCTGTCATAAATGGATCTTACATAGTTAAAATATCTTCCCTTGATCCCTATCCTCTCCAAAGTTTTGAGCATAAAAAGGTGTTGAATTTTATCAAAGACATTTTCCACGTGGATTGAGAGGATTATATGATTTTCATTTTTAATTCTGTTTAAGTGGTGAATTACATTTATTGATTTCAGAATGTTGAATCAGCCCTGTTTTCCTGGAATGAAGCCCACTTGGTCATGATGTATTATTTTTTTAATGTACTTTAGGATCCGATAAGCTACAATTTTATTAAGGATTTTTGCATCAATGTTCAACAGGGAAATTGCTCTGTAGTTTTCTTGATGCGTCTTTGTTGGATTTTGGTATCAGGGTTATATTTGCTTCATAAAAAGTGTTTAGGAGTGCACCAACCCTTTCAGTTTCCTCAAAACTCTTATAGAAGATCAGTGTTAATTCTTCTGTAAAAATTTGGTAGAATTCTGCCATGAATCCATCAGGTCCCAGGATGTTCTTTTGGAAGGCCTTTGATTGCTATTTCAAATTCAGTACCTGAGATAGGCTGATTTAGATTTTCAATGTCCTCCAGTGTTAATCTGGGGGTGTCGTATGTGGCCAACTATCTGTCCATATCTTCCAGATTATCAAACTTGGCACAGTATAAATTTTCAAAATAATATCTCATAATCTTCTGGATTTTGGTTGAGTCTGTGGTGAAAGCTCCATTTTCATCTTTGATTTTGTTAATTTGCTTCACTTCATTCTTCTTTTTGGTGAGGTTGGCAAGGGGTCTATCGATCTTATTTATTTTTTCAAAGAACCAACTCTTTGTTTTGTTTATAATTTGTAATTTTTTCTCTAAATTTCATTGATTTCAGCTCTGATTTTAGTTATTTTCTGTCTTCTATTAGCTTTTGGATTGGATTGTTCCTCTTTTAGCAGAAGATTAATTTGGAGCATAAGACTACTTATTTGTGCTCTTTCCTGATTTTTGATGTACGCAATCAGTGCTATAAATTTACCTCTTAAGAATGCTTTCATACTATCCCAGAGGTTTTGATATTTAATTTCATCATTCTCATTCATTTCCAAGAATTTCTTGATTTCTCATCTCATTCGGTCTTTTATCAATTCTTCATTTAAGAGGGTATTATTCAATTTCCAAGTATTAGAGTAACTTCCATTGCTTTTCTTGTTGTTGAATGCTAAGATCATGGCATTGTGGTCTGACAGGATCCATGGGACTATATCAATTTTTTTGTATTTGTTAAGGTTAGATCTGTGGACTGGGATGCGGTCTATTTTTTAGAAGGATCTGTGAGCTGCTGAGAAGAAGGTAAATTCAGCTGATTTAGGACAGAATATTCTGTAGAAGTCTTTTAAGCCAAATTGATTAATAGAGTTGTTCAGATTGGAGATATCTTTGTTGATTTTTTATTTTGATGATCTGTCTAATGTTGATAATGGTGTATTGAAGTCCCCCGTATTATTGTATTGAGATCAATGTGGTTAATGTCCTTGAGTATTTCTCCCATATATTTGGGGGAGTTGTGATTGGGGGCATAAATGTTAATTATCATTATGTCTTCTTGGTGAATTGTCCCTTTTATTATGATGTAGTTTCCATCTTTGTCCATTCTGAGCAGTTTTGGATCAAAATTAACTTTATCAGATATTAGGATCACCATGCCAGCTTGCTTTTTTGGGCCACAGGCCTGGTAGACATTTTGGCAACTTTTATCTTCAGTCTGTGTCTATTTTTGAGCTTGAGGTATGTCTCTTATAGACAATGTATTGTTGGATTTTGTTTTTTGATCCAGTAAGCCCATCTGTGTCTTTTAATTGGGACATTGAGATCATTCACATTCATAGTTAGAATAGATATGGGAATTTAATTCCCAGACTTTGTGATTGTTGCTATGTTTTGTGCCATATGGATCTCTTTTGGTTTGTATTGTGATTATAGACACTCTCTTATTTAAGGGTTTAGGGAATTTTTAACATCCTTGACAATATTCTGTAATATAAGGTTTTTGTTCATGATTCTTGCTAGCTTGAATTTATCATTGAAGTATTTAATTTCTCCATCACATTTTAAAGCTGAATTTTGCAGGGTATCTTATTTTTGGCTGAAATTTTTTCTTTCAAGGTTTGAAAAATATTGTTCCAAACTCTTCTGGCCTTCATTGATCTGAAAAATCCATAGTGATTCTAATTGGTCTGCCTCTGAACGGAATTTGGGGCTTCTTCCTAGCTACTTTTAGAATTCTCTCTTTAGTTTCTCTGTGAATCATTTCATATATGATATGTCTTGGTGAATTTCTCATTTGGTTATGTCTGCTTGGTGTCCTATTGGTGTCTTGGATTTGGTATTCTGGGTCAATCCTGATATAAGGAAAGTTCTCTTTGATAATTTCACTTATTATGTTCTTAATGGCCCCTGTTTTTTGTTCAATGTTTTCTTCCAGCCCAAATACTCTCAGGTTATTTCTTTCTCATCTCATCAAATATTACTTGGAAGTTCTGTCCATGCATGATAAGTTTCTTTTCTTGTCTGTCCTTCTTGAACTCGAAATTGCTCAATCTGTCTTCATTATCTGATGTACATTCTTTGAGAGCTGAGGTTCTATTTTCTGTTGAGTTTACTCTGGCGTTAGTATCTTCTTCTGAGGATTTGATTTGGTTGACAGACTTTTCCAATTCTGATAACTCTGTTACTTCTGTCTTCAGGATGTCTAACTCTTCATATTGTCTTTCATTTCATAGAATCATTTCCTTATTTCCTTATAAAAGTTGTCTCTCATCACTTGAAACTGATCTCTGATCTCTTGCCTTAATTCTTCCTTCAATTCCTTGATTGAGTTACTAATCATAATGCTGATAGATTTTTCTTGGTTTTCATCTAGGACCACAAACATGGAGTGGTTGGATGGGAAGCTGTGAGGGTGAGGATGGAAGTTATTTCCCCTTTTCCTCATTTTCAGATACGGTGTTGTGGCTTGAAGAATGACAGTGAGTTTTACTCTTGTAAGGGTTATTGGAGCTTCTTATGACTTTGTTTCATTTGGCTGGGGTGCTACTTGGGAAGCACAGATCAACAGCTGACAGTCAAATCAGTGAAGAATTGTGAGCCTATAGGTGCATATACCAGACAGTTTCAACTAAAACATTTATATTGGTGATTAGCACCTACAGGAGTAGTTTTCTTCCATGAGAGCTCTCACAATATGTTGAGATAGCCAGCAAGTACCCATTTTGAAGAATGACCTTCACTTCAGTAAGCAAGGACTCTGTAGACAGGGGGACATCTAGAAATCCAAGGAAGTGGTGTAGGGAGAAAGTGTGGGACTTAGAATAAAGAACTAGAAGGTGTTAGCATGGAGTTGGCTATTCAATTAGAAATAAGAATAGGATAGAAATGGGATTTGAGTAAGGCTTTGAGTGAGGAAGAGAGAGAACATCATATAGTTTAGGAATTGACAGAGTACAGGGAAGAAGAGGTTAATGTGAGAAATGGTTATCTTCGACCCAAGGAGACTGAGAACTAGTTTGCTATCTTGACCAATTGTGGACAGTGAGAAAGTGAAGGAAATATACGATCTGCTAGAGAAAGAAAAAGAACAAGAAAGAAAGAAAATAAAAGAATAAAATTAAAAAGTTAAAAATAGGGAAAAAAGGAAAGGAAAAACAGTCCTTAGGGGAAGCAAAGTTATTGTAGTAAAATATAGGAGGGGTAAAAGGGATATTAATAAGATTTGGGTGATCGCATAAGGGTAGAAGCTCGCACAGGTAAGTTATGCAGGCCAGGCACAATATACTTCAGATACTAAATGTGCTGACCAGAATCCCTCTTTTCAGGAGGCAGGACAAGGACAGACAGGATAGACAGGAGGGAAGAAGAGAGAAAGTGGAGAGAAAAGAAGAAAACATGAAATGAACAAAGAGAAATACAGAAATTAAAAAAATTATAATAAAGAATAAAAAAGGAGAGAAAAAACCCCAGAAAACAAAAGAATGGGGAAACAAAAATAGCTAATATTTTTATATGTTCATGAACCAATCAACTTTTCCTTTTCCAGTTATTGCACCAATGCATGTTGAGAACAAGAGAAAAAGGAGGAAAGAAAAAAAATGGAAAGAAAATATATATATATTCATATACATACACATATACAAAATCAGATAAAAAATTTAAAAAATTCTTAATGAAAACTTTGAACTATAGACAGTAAGAGCGTCTCTGAGCCCTTTAGGAGGTGATGTTCACTGTCCATCTGAGTTTTGATATCAAGGTCTCTCAGTCTGTAATTATGTGATCTCACGAAGAGGACTGGGATTCCAGTGAAGAGGTCTGATTCTAGAATGCCCAGAACTTTGCCATCCTCCCAGGGGATCTGAAAGTCAGAAGTTTAAGGATTCAGGAGCTTAATGAGCAGGGAGTGAGATGTTTTCTATTGTCCCTCTGCTGGAAGTTGCAGACACTTTCTCTTGTGACAGAGAACTCAGAGCCTTTAACTTGTCATGTGCTCCTTCTGGCTGGGGTGGGGGTGGACAGGGCTGAGAAATGCTACCCTTTACTCCACAAACTTAAGTCCCCCTAAGTAAAGTGGAGGCTGGGCTTGTCCAAAGCCTTCTTTTCCTGGTTCAGTGTGTGATCAGTGACAGTCTTATGATGCAACTTTCAGAACCTGCTCTCAAGACCCAGCGAGTGCCCATCCCAGAGAGTGGCTATCTTGTGGAGCTTTAAATGGCAGCTGGGCTCTCCCTCCAAGCAGCCTGCTCCACTAGGCACCTCTTTGAGTAGCTTCCAAACACAGTTCTCGCCAGATGCAGTGTATGTGCTACGTGCTGGGTGGGTGTCTACAAAAGTGCTCGCCTGATGCTCTGTTTTTATAAAGCAAGGGTTCCCAGCAGCAATCTGGTTGTCGGCACAGTGACCCACAATTTAAAGCAACCATAGACCTGTAGGTGGGGGAGGGATGAAGGGAGAGGCAGCAGGAAGAGGGAGGAAGGATAAGGAGGGATCTAGGGAAATAATCAGCAATGTAACCTACTCTTTACCCCCCTGAGAAGGAAAATATACTTAAGCAACCATTCAATTCTGGAAAATTTACAATTACATATATATATATATATATATATATATATATATATATATATATAATAGGGGTGTAATATAGAAGAATTAGAGACTGGGGTGTGAGTGATACGGGGTAACCATGGTTTAGGATCAAATGCATGTCATATGCATTTACGATTGTATAGCAACTCAATTTTTTAATAAAAAAATTTTAAAAAAATATCAAACATTTTCATTATATCACTTATGAAACTCTTCTAGTCAATCCCCGCATTAGACAACTGTTATTGTTTGGATATAAAGTATTCCATAAACAGAACATGCTGAAAATTTGGTCCCCAGTTCAGCAATACTTAGAAGTGTGGCTTTGGGAAGTAATTGGGTTCATAAGTTGATGCCATTACTGGGAGGTAGTTGAAACTGTAGAACACAAGGCTTTGTTGTAGGATGTGGGTCCCTGGAAGTGCATGCTGGAAGGGCCTATGTTGGTTCCAGCCTTTCCCTTCTCTGTTTCCCAGCTTCCGTGAACAGAGCAGCTTCCCCCATTATTTCCTTCCACTATGATGTTCTGCCACTCCCTGAAGCCCAGAGCAATGGAGCCAGGTTACCATGACAGAAACCTGAAAACATGAGCTAAAATAAATCCTTTTTTCTTTAACTTGATTTTCTCAGGTAATTGTCATAGCAACAAATTGTCTAACACAATAATCAATGTTCTGCTTTCTTTCACTATAGATCAATTTGCTGGTTCGTTTTTTTTTTTTTTAAGAAAGAAGGACAGAGAGAGAGAATCAACCTTTATTGAGTTTTTCACATGGCTTTCGTTGCTCTGACACTTAGTTGTGTACATGGGTGTGGGGGTTTGAACCTGTGTATTTGGGCATGCCGGGCAAGCACCGTAACCGCGGAGCCACTGCTCCAGCCCCCTAGTTCTTGATAACATATAAAAAGAACCATATGATCTGTGCCCTTTTGTTTCAGTGTGTAGACTTAGTTTGCTCACTGCAACTTTAATTTGTAATTTCCACATCTTTTTATGTACGTCCTAGTCATTTTTATATTTTGGTTTTGAAAATTTTCACTCAAATCTATTGTGCCTTTTCATTGGGTTCTTTTCACTATTCATCTGTAGAAGTTACTTGTACATTCTATATTGAAGTCCTTCAGATATATCATTATACATACCTTCTCTCCATATTTGCTTGATATTTTATTTTCTTAATGTCTTTGGATGAGCTTTGGTTTTCAATTTATACATCCAATTTATTTGCTTTTCTTCCAATTAGTGCTTTCTTGTGTCTTATTCAAGAAAGATTTCCTATCTTAAGTTATAAATATCATATGTAAGTTTCTTTGTAGAAGTTTATAGTAACAGAGTTTTATGATTCAGTCTATGATCTGAATTATATTATTTTTATGTGTGTGAAGTGAGAAAAAGGCTGAAGACTATTTTTTCCACATATATGTATGAAGTTTCCCTACCCTTTTTCCTTTATACCTCTTCTCTACTCTCCAGCTATCCAATCTTGGCAAACAGTTTCCTTTCACCACTGAATGAACTTGGAACCTTGGTTGACAGTCAATTGAACAAAAGCAGGGAATATTTCTGAATTCTCTATTTTGCTTTATTGGTATGTTTATTCACATGCCAAGGTTACATGGCCTTATAGCAATAGCCTTACAGTTAGTGTTGAAATCCAGAATGCATCTGTTAGCTTCATTCTTTACTTTAAGATTGCTTTGCCTATTGTAATATTGCTGCATTTTCACTTGAAATTCAGAATTAGCTTTTCAATATTTACTGGAAAAAAAAGATGTTTGAATTTTGGTTGAGATTTTATAGATCTAAATTGATTTTATTGAGAATGGAATCCTCTAATTCATAAAGTTTACTTATATATCTTTTTATTTGGTTCTTCCATAATTATTTTTCTCACATTATTGCACTAGATAGCATCCCAAGAACAATGTTGAATGATCCCATAACAGCAGAAATCCTTGCAGTATTCCCTGTTCCCAATATTCCTGCTTAGAAAATATTCAATGTTTCCCTATTATTAGTGATGTCAGCTTTGAATATGAAGATAATCTTCAGATTGAACAGATAGGTCCCTTACTGTATAGTTTCCTTTATATTTATCACTAATTTACAATCATAAAAGGTATTAAATTTTTCCTTAATTTCCTTATGATCATTAAATTGGGATTATAAAGACCTTTTCTTCTTTATTTTTCTTTATATTTAAACCAAACTTGTATTCCTTATAATCTTGGATTAAACTACTTGATCATTATATATCCTTTAAAATATTTCTCAATCTAATTTGCTAATAATTTAAAGGATCATTTCAGTTTATCTATGTTCGAAGATGTTGAGTTGTGATTTATTTTTTCTTGTAATATTTTTGTAAGTGCTTTCATATGTGTTATGCTGGTTTTGTAAAACATTCTGGGGAATTTTTCTTCCTTTATGTTCTGAGAAAATGTGTAAGATTGACGTTCTTTCTTAAATACTTGATAGAATTCAACAATAGAATTACTTGGATATGAAATTCTCTTTAGAAAGGTTTTTAAAGGTATTTTTTTCTATTTCAGTTAAGTTTCCAAATTTATTGTCAGAAGTTTTTTATTATAGTTTTATTGTAATCATTAGCAATATCATGACTTTTATACCTCTGATCTTTTTGGTTCTGATAGTTCACAGTTTTTTCAAATTTAGAAATGATTGTTCTTTATCATAGTAAATATTTTGCTCTTTGTTTTAGGACTTCTAATTAAACGTAATTTCATCTGTTTGATATCATCTTAATGTCACTGAGCCCGTACTTAACTTTTCTGCGCTTCAGTTAGAAATTTTTTACTGACCTGGCTTCAAGTTCACTTTCAGTTAGGTTTTTTTAAAATTTCAAAACAGATATTGGCATTTTTAGTTTTATAGTTACTATTACTTCTTTTTTCTAGAGGTTTCCCTTTCCCCTGAGATTCCCCATTAGTTTACTCATAATGATTATCTTTTCATTTATGTCCTGATTATATTTATATAAACTGTTTAGGATTATTTTCTGCTAGCCAATTTTTGGTCATTTTGATTTCTATTTTCATGTATTCCTTTTTCTTTCAGAACATGGGTCAAACTTCTTTTTCATTATCAGTCTAGTAATTTTTATTGTATACTGGACAGAGAATGGTGTGCTTATTTATTTTTATTTTAGCCAGAATTTAATTCGCTGATTAGTCACTGTGAATCTTATTTTTTCATTTTTTGTTTTATTGTTTTCTTTCTTCTTTTTTTCCTACAAAATGTGTTCTAGTTTTGCCCTTAATTGTAAGGCAAACTTCACATTTTTGAAACTTCATCTGTTGCTTTATGCTAGAATTTCATCTATGCTTTTGAATTGTGATATTTACAGGTTTTGAGAGGAAATCAAGAGGTTTACTCAAATCCTCTTCTTAGGCTGGATTCAGATTCTGTACTCAGTGTCCTGTGCTGTGAGCAGCAGCTGAATCTCTGCTCAGCAACTCAGCCATGCTTACTACAAGGCTGTTGGAGTCTCCCCAACACATGTGCCATGGAAGCATCAGACACATCTAAGTGAGGAATAGTTGCAGATTAGAGGTCTCCCTCTGTTGCTCTCCCTGGGTTCCAGCCTATCTACTAGCTCAAAGCACTACTCTCTTTTACCTCCAGACAATGAAATTACAACTTTCTGCTTGAGTTCCAGCCAACCTGCACTACACACAGCGGGAAGTGCCCTCAAGAGGATGGAGATAGATGATGGTGATGGTGATGATGATAGATAGATGATAGATAGATAGCTAGATATAGATAGATGATAGATAAAAGCAGACAGATAAAACTTTCTCAAAGTCGGAAATTAGATTCCATTTTCTAGTTGTTTTGTTTACTCTCTCATATCTTTGTTTATCATTATCTTTTCCAAATTTTTGATTGGGAATGTCCTGGAGCAATAATTCTTCCTTGATGGTTATTTAAAATATGCAACATATCATGCACCTTCACTTCTTAAAACATACTAATGAGATCTTCTTTCACTTGAAATAAAGTCTCAGCACATGGTGCATGTGAGGGCTTCTCAGACTTGCCTGCACATTGAATTATATGCAGAACCAACTGATCCTCTGTTACCGTACTCTGGTAATTCCAGGAACTAAGGTTCAAACCACCATCTTATGTAATTTGCCTCGGCCTGCTTTTCCTACACTTTTCTTATTACTCTCTATACTCGCTAGTCTTGTCAGCTTTTCTGCTTTCTCAAACACAAAATATTTTTTGTACTTATTTTTCCCACATCCTGGAAATGTTTGTCCTTTTATCCTTTGCAGTAACTCCTCCTGAGAGAGATATTTTTGTGTCAAATTGTGATAACTTTATGTGGTATATGTCCAAGATATTATTTGGTCAAATGTTATTCAGGATGTTCCTGAAAGAGTGTTTGGGGATGAGATCAACATTTAAATTAGTGGATATTAAGTAAATCTCATTATATTTCACATGTGGGTAGGTTTCATTCATTCATTTGAAGGTCTGGGTAACGCAAAATTTAAATTCCTCTTAGCAAGAAGAATGTCTACAGTAGACAGCATAGACAACCTTTGGACTTGAATCTTAGTATCAATTTGTCTCTGGTCCTCAGCCTGAAAGCCTTCAGACTTGAGACTCAACATCAGATCTTCCTTGGGTGTCAAGCCTGATGGCCATGAATTGTACCTGCACACAGCATTAAATCAACGATGGTTTTGCTGTCTGTTGTCCTACCCTGAGGATTTGAGACTTGCCAGCCTCCACTACTGCATAACTCGATAATTTAAACACATTGTCTTCCATGCCGGAAACACTTGGCATTTGACTGTAAAGACTTATTCACTAAATTATAAAATGTATGAACTAACAAAAAAAATTGGCTGGCAATATGCAGTATGAAAGAAGGGTCACAAAATTACAATGGGAAAGTCTGTTCCTGAAACAAATATCTAAGCTATCATAAAGTATTCTTTTTTTTCTTTCTATTTTTTTAAAATTTCTTTTGGTAATGGGGATTTGAAACAGGGATCATTTTACCACTGAGTGACATCCCCGATTTTTTTTCATTTATTATTATCATTATTCTTATTTTTATTTTGAGACAGGGTCTCACTAAGTTGCTTAAGTTCTCACCAGCACAAGTAGAGCAAAACAGATGTCAAAACTCAAAAAAAAGAAAGCAAAATGTTCTTATTTCCATTGCTTGAGAAGTATTAGGAAAAAAAAAACTCTTGTAAGATTATCCTCTAGCTTCATAAATAAAAGGAGATGCAGGAAGTTCATATTCTCATCAATAATTATATCTTTAGACTGCAAGGAAGTTCATTGTTATATTGATGTAAAACATTAGTGCTCTATAATGTTAACCCATTGGTGCTGGCTCCCCCACTTGGAGAAGCATAGATGAGAACTCTTCATGCACGTGACCATTTCTCAGTTATATGAGGCCAGATACCCTGTCTAATTTAAATTTTGTCTTCTTTTCCTCCACAGTAACTTGTTCTAGAATTTTCAAGAGATCCAAACAGAATGTGGATTCTGGATCCTCTACCTTTCTGGTCGATCTCCTAGACATTTTTGATGTCATAAATGACTCTTAGCATGTGTCCTCCATCATACACTTGAGATCTGACCTCAAATCAGAATACCCATGTA
The DNA here is from genome assembly GCA_004027875.1 of Aplodontia rufa. NCBI lineage: Eukaryota > Metazoa > Chordata > Mammalia > Rodentia > Aplodontiidae > Aplodontia > Aplodontia rufa. Next base: position 85,770 of record PVKS010000353.1, on the reverse strand, counting down.
CTCTGAAGGTTCGTTGAAGAGATAGCTCCCCTTGCAGTGAAGAGAAGTTAGATTTCCCTTACACTAACACAGGAAAGTATCGGAAACCACATGTTTTTTTTGCTTAACTCATTACCTGTGGACTTTGAAGTTTAATTTGTTCTTCATGTCATAATCCTTTGGAAAGCAAATATACCAAGGCAGAAGGAAAACAGCTGAAGAGAAATAGTGTTTGGATCACATTGCTGGACCCCTGATGATCCAATGTCTACAAATGCATCATCAAAGTTGGGAGTCAAAGTAAAGCAACGAAGTTCTGAAACTCACTAGCAGCAGACAGGAAAAATGAAGCGACTCTTCCAAGGTCTTATAATTTGTATTTATTTTACTATTTTTTAATGTGACTGGGAACAAATCGATGTTTCCATCAGAGAGAAAGTGCCTTTTAAGTGGAAAGCATTTTTCAAAGACACTTTCCAACACCAGCATAGATGACATCATCAGAAGAAGGATTGTTTAACCAAAGGGGATCATTATCTGTCATTGGAATTTCTCTTCACTGAACAAGCAATTAGTCTGTCAAAGATGGACTGGGTTCCTAAAACAAATGTTTAAGAGATGCTTACAACTCTCCACAGTGTTCCTGACAAACAGAATGATTATTTTGTTTTTCATGTAGAAGTGAGGTTTTGGCTATTTGTTTCCATGAGAAAAAAAGATAGTCTTTAGAAAATCTTTTATGTCCATTTGGTTTATTTGCAGTCTCATTTTTCATATTTTAAGCCAATTTTATACATGATGATTTTTTCCCCAATAACTGATATTTGAGGCAGGATTGTTATGATTTCCTTTTTATCCAGCTTTGTGCAAACATATGCCAGGTAAGAGCAGAAGAACAAATATTATATAAGGAAATATGACCCACTCTGCAACAGAGGTTCTGACCATTCTGCCATTAATTTTAAGATCAATCGCATTAACGTGATTACATTTGCCCCTGAACTTATAAAGAATGATTGAAAGAGGAAAAGCAATTCTGTCTACTCAGTTAGAAAAAAAAAATGTTGTCTCCATTAAAATTGAATCTGACTCTGGGTGGAACTAATCAGATTTTTCTCAGATTAGCTGTTTATTGGGTAAACAGACAAAAGGTTACTTTTAAGATAAATGTTCTTAATATCAACTCCACAACATGGTAAATCTCATCTACTGCACTCATCTCCACTAAAACCATCACAAATCGTCTATGGATTTTTTTTTACAAAGAAAAAATGAGTTTACTAGTTTACATCTGGACTACAATTTTAGTGTTTTGGAAAGCAGTTTGGATTAAGTTATTAACTATAATGATGTATACCAGAAGTCTGATCTATGGAACATGTAGGGACCCTGATCTGCAAGATCAAAATCTTTCCATAATCACATTGAGGTCTCACCTTTTCTTTTTCATGCTATTTGGTATACACAAGGGGTTTTCCAAAGGCTATTTACAGGTGGTGACATCATTAATCTTAAGGCTTAAGACACTGAAACATGGTGCTCTAGCATTACAAAGTGATAGACCAAGTATTTATTTACTTGTTCTGTACAATTATGCTGAAAGTTTTTTTTAAACTTTTAATTAGAAATAAGTATATAGCTCTAATTGTCAAAATTTTTTCCTCCTTTTAAATGTTTAAGATAAAATGATATTTTTGTGCAAATTTAAATTAGCTTTTGTTGATTTTTCGTGTTTCCAATAGTTTCTTTTATTCCTCACTAGTGAACACAAACAGGTCAACCTAATTTGGTTGATAATATGTGAAAACCATATCTCAAAAACTGTGGAACATATATACAATGAAATTCTACACAGCTATTAGAGAAAATATTATGGTATTTGCAGTCAAATGGATGGAGATGGAAAAAATTATGCTAAGTGAAATATCCCAAACTCAGAGACTCAAGGGCCAAATGTTTTCTCTCATTTTTTGAAGCTAGAACACAATTGGAAACAGTATGATAGAGGGTTAAGCTAATAATAACTTCAAAGTGTATGAATTTTTACATATCGGGGGAACCTTGCCTATGATGCTGAAGTACAAAGGGAGGGTGGCAGGGAGCAAGGGAGGGAATAGGAAGGATATCAAGGAGGCTAGAGGGAGGGAGTATGGGGCAACCTTCGACTTCCATGAGAAGTCCAATTAACAAGGGGCTTAATCAGGAGGAAACATGGAATCATGGGGAACCCAAGGGAAGAAACCATGGAATGGCATCTGTCTTGGCTTGCTCTGTCATTGTGCATTTGTTCTTGATTGTATGACGTTGATTCACTCCTAAATGTAAGGCTATCTTTAACGAATAAAAAATGAATAAAAAAAGAGAAAGAAACTACATAAATCAAAAGTATTTGGAGCATTTCCTTTTTAAAAAAGTTTTCAATAATTTTTAAAACCAAATATCTAAAACTAAGACTTTAAAAAAACTACTAAGCAGTGAGAACTTAGAAATAATTAGATATAAAGATTTTTGTTATTGACAAAGTGCTCTCCAACATATTTGTACAACTTCACATTTTGTACAACTTCACATTTTCATAAGAAATTCATGTCCTCCTTCCTTTTATGGTATTATAATGACTGGGGACAGACAGACAGATGTGAGTGTTGGGAAGACAAGGTTAAGGGAATAATTCTATTAAATGGGTCCACTGTGGTGACCCCCATATTCTTTGTTTTCTAAGGAGCAATTTACCTGCAGCCCTGAATGGTTTAAGTGGACAGGATATGTCATATTTTTCAGAAAACCACCTGTTATCTCAGGAAAAATACAGGCCAGGAGCAATGTTGGTAAGAGGAAGCCAAGTTATCCAGAAGGGGAAGACTTTTTTGATGTTTTTCAAAGAACAGATTCTCGTACTCAGGGAGATAAGGATAATTTTCCCTAACCATAAAATCTGTAAGAATTTATGATTAGAATCCAATTAAAGACCAGTCAGCATGAGCCAATATGAGGTGGAGTTATCATGGCAGTGGGGACTTGAAAGTCTGATTCCATCCTGTCCTCAATCAAAAGTCAAGAGGTGGCCCTTGGTGGGATTGTCTAGAAACTTGTCAGGGATCCCCAATAAAACTGATGTACCTCTCATCTCTAAGAGGATCCACTCTGTCTTGAGAGTGTTTCCTCTTTCCCATACCTTCTAATAAAGTAATTGCCTGTTATTCTGAGTGAGGTGTCTGAAATCTTTCTGACTTGATTGAACGAATGAGGACTTCAAGGCAGGTCTCTGCATTTCCTCAATTTCCTGGAAGCCCTTAGCCTTAGCCTTAGCCTGAAAAATATGTGCATAAATAATAGAATAAAATATACTCACAATCTATTTATTTCTTTCATTTTATTTTTAATTGTTAAATATTTAATAAAACAGCAAGTAATGTAAGAGCTATATACACATGCCTGTATCTTTATATATTTACTTCATTTTTTGTAACAAACTTAAAAGCATTTAAAGCAGATAAAAGTACTTCTTGAAAAGATGTGCTATCTTTCTAATCATGTTTTGCTTCAATATTTAACAATTAAAAATAAAATGTCCTCTAAGATCTGAAATGTTCCTGAAGGCTTCGTGCAGCCTTTGTTTGAAATAAACACAAGCAGCATGAATTTCTCAGAACATCTCTTTTCATGTAAGTTCTTAATGGATAAATGTGGGAATTTGAATTCCCATATTATTTCTTCAAAGAGTTTCCTTGAAAAGACCTCCAGATGTGGGGATAAATAGGAGGACCATTTACAACCAACAATAGGCACTTGAACACCTCAAATATTTGTCTCAAGGATATGATGAATAATAAATGCTCTTTTAAGAAATTACATGTTATAAAAAGTGCATTTCCTATATATTTTAAAAGATTGGTTTTTCTGCTTTAAATTAAAACATAATAATGATACCCTTAGAAGATGAGACTTGGCATTTGTAAAATCTATTAACAAAGATTAAAATCAGAGAAGAATAGAAAATAAATACCTTCTATTACACTGGCATTGTGCACCAATCATGGTTCTGGATAAATAGTTGGACAGTCAAATTTTTATACACTCACAATTCCAATGTAACTGATTGGTTACAAACAAAATTACAAAGGCCATTTTCCAGTCCATCTTATTCTTAGTCTTAGGAAATATCTTTTCCCCATACATACAATACCTTTTCTATTTCATTGTTTTCACATGATATGTGCTCACTATCCCCATAACTCACCACTAACTCATTTTAGATTGATTTCTTTGCATTTTTCTCAAAATATGTTGAATACTGCCTTATTAATAAGAGTTTTATTTTCTTAATTTTTCCCTTAACACTTGCTTAACTCTTCCTTAGTACTTACTAATGTCGTATTCACCATTTTATGTGAAAACCAGTAACAAACTTTCTATCCTGTTTTGTATTTCTTCTCTGAGGTCTGAAAACAAATGTTTCAAGAAGGAATTAGATTGTCTTAGAACTCCATCAAACTAGCCTTTTTTTTTTTTCTTTTGCCAAGACAATTAGTCTACATGAAAACAATTAGATTCATAAAAAGGTCTCTAAAGTGCAAATTTAGCAGGAAAAAATGGTCACATTTAATTCAAAATAAACTATAATCACATTTGTAAAAATGGTGGAAGAAAGTCCTCCCTACCACCTCCCATTCTATCCCCTTCTATCAGAAAAAAAATATAAATCAAAAATAAGTTAATGTTAGGTGGATTTCAGGGAGGTGGGGATAGGGCATAAGGCAGCCTATGCAATCAGGCAGCTGGTTAGGGGCAGGGCATAAGGCAGCATGAAAGAACAACCAATGAGATGCAGACAGAGAAGCCCCAATGACATCTCACAATCACCTGATGATCAATGGAGTCCCCAACCAATCCCTGAAGGACAAGGCCCCCAAACTTCCCTGCCCAACCCAGACTATAAAGTTGATGCCCAGTCAGGGCTGTGGGCCACTTCCCCTGCCTAGCCTTACTCTGGCCAGCTGGTGAATCTGGCCCAAGAGCCTCTGATCCCAATAGAAAGGTTTTGCTCAGCTGCTTTTAGGCCTGACTCCTTTTAAAACATCCACACTTTAACATTTGGTGCTGACCACCCATGTTTCCTGATGTTTACATTTGGTGCTGAAACCTGAGGGTTTTCGGCCTCCCCCACTAGGGTGGAGGTCCACCCTCTCCTACAGAGGAACCAAGAAGTTCCTGCACCGCTTTGTCTCCCTTCATCCAGGTCAACAGAAGTGGAGTAAATTCCCTTGCATTTCCCTTGGCCTTCCAGTAGCACTTTCTCTGTTTCAGAGGTCTGTCCATAAGTCACAGACACACCGCAGACTTCCCTGCCCATTCAGTTCGGGACCCCGGCAGACTATTGAGATGTCCTGGTCTCTGGCTTGTCCCATCCACTCTGTTCTGGGACCCCACAGGCTGAGGAGACATCCCAGCCTCAGCCAGCCCTCCTATTCCTTGGGGCAAGGATGATCAGATGTTGGACACCTCCTTCTGCTCCTGTTTGTCCCTGAGTAATACTGAAAGCCATGGAAATGCTAATTCCTGTTTCTACTTTCAGATCCTCACTGAGGCAACCCGTCATCGGACAGGGAAATGGTCAGAGATGCTACATGTTTAGGGCTTTTAGGATTTGTGCTCTTGCTACACCCCCCACACTTATATCTATCCTCTTCCTCCTCCCCTCCCACAGCTAAAGTCCCTCCACCTACAGTTATGGCTCTTCCTCCTCCTCCAAACCCTCCCCCCTCATTCCATCTATGTCAAAACTGTTGCTTATTAGTGTTTTGCAGAAGTACTATTTCTAACAAAAATCTGAATTAAGAAATGCCATCACCTACAGGACAGATAAAATCTAACGCTGACTTCTACTGTTATTAAACGAAAGGGGTAACTATAAAACTATAACATAGTATTCCCATTTTAAGACTAGTGAAACTGGCCTGCTGCATATTTAATACCAAAACCCGACTACCAAAATGAAGATAGTTAAAGGGTTAAGGAAAATAGTCAATATTTTGGCCCTTGCCCTATTTGATCAGCCAAAACTCAGGGGACAATGGAACTTATCTACGGGCTTAACTACTCTGAGTAATATGACCTCCTGATCAGGGGGATCAGGTGACTAAAGAACAGAAAGCCAACCAGTGAACATTCTGAAAAGGACAATTATTCATGGGTAATGTCCCTTTCTCTTCCAAGTGATGCCACATGTGGTCAGCAAGACCCTGATCTATCCTGCCAGATGGCACAACTGGTAAAAGAGCCAAGAGGATTTTCACAGGTTCCTCAAGAATGACCCTGACAATCTCAGCTTACTTGTAGCAATAGATAGGAGCAGGATCAATTTTGATCAAGTTGGTCTTAAACACCTGGTAGGAGAGTATAACCAAAGCTCAGTCCCAGGTGGACATTTAGCAACAAAGGCAATGGCTCTTTTTTAAACATTACTTGAGACGTATGCTTATTAGTTCTCTCAAAGGTAAATAAAACTGGGAGGTTACGCAGCCAAAGGAAATATCTCTACCAGACAGAGGTTAACACTAAAGAGTGAACTGTTTTACAGAATCACATGGGACTACAGTACAAGAACACATAAGCCATTTTAAAAGCTAAATACCACATTTAGAGGGGGTTCTCCTAATCTGGTTTTCTCAGAATCCCCTCCCTAGGGCAAAGCGGGCCATTTTCCTACCAGACCTCCTCACTCACTGTCTCCAGGTTGTGGGCAGGAGAACTTGGTTATGCAGTCACTGGCACCCAGAGGCTAGAACAGCAACTCCAAGAGGCAGTGGAGGCATCTGCTGCCTGGCCTCCCTACAAAGATGAATAACATCTATTGCCCAAGTTTCCTTTCAGAACCACCAAGCACTAGATCTCCTGACAGCAGACAAAGGGGGAACATATCTATTCCTAAAAAAGGAATGCTGCTACTACATTGATGAAACTGGGCTGATTGAGGAAAACATTGGAAACTCACAGACATCTGAGAGAGAGGCTTAGGCAGCAATAGTCAAATGACCCTTGGCCAGGATGCCTGAACTCCACTCTTCTCACCTGGCTGACCCCCATGCTTACTGCTGTATTAGTGATAAATCTCCTTCTAATGACTGCTCCCTGTCTCCTCAGTTTGCACAAAACCACATGAGTGAGGTCACTGGACTAACATACAACCAAATGCTTTTGCACCCTCAAAGCCACCTCCTTACCAACAAACCAACACCTGAAGCTTCCCCTCCCCCACAATGCCCTATAGGCAGTAGGCAGTAGTCAAATGGAAATCAACACTCTATATCACCACAAAGGTCGGGATGTTAGGTTGATTTCAGGCAGTTGGGGGCCGGGCATCAGGCAGCCCATGCCCTCAGGCAGCTGGGTGGGGACAGGACATCAGGCAGCTCACACACACAAAGGAACAACCAACCAGATTCTAGCAGACAAGCCCCAATGGTGTTTCACAATTGCCCAATGATGGACGGGGTCCCCACCCAATCCCAGAAGGACAAGGCCCCCAAACTTCCCCAGCCCACCCCAGACTATAAATTTGCTGCCCAGTCAGGGCCACCACTACTTCCTCTGCCTGTCCTCATTCTGGCAGGCAAGTGAATCTGGCCCTGGAGCCACCGATCCCAATAAGAAGGTTTTGCTCCACTGCTTTTGAGCCTGACTCCTTCTTGAACATCTGTGCCTGAACATTTGGTGTGGAACACCTGTGTTTCCTGTGTTTCCTGATTTTTACAGTTAATTGAAGGCAGAGTCATTTCCAGGGCAAAAGAAAAAGAAGGCACTAAAAGTTATGTAGCACAATAATTTATAGACAACTAATTTCTATTCTGTTCTCGTGTAATGGGAACCTTAATGAAATGGAAATAAAATGAAAAAAGAAGAAAAAAAAATCTTGTCTGTTCCTTTCCCTAGCTAGAAGGGCATACAACCTATTGTGTTCAAAGTTTGAGTTTCTTTATAACAGTGTCTCTTTCAAGGAAATAGGCTGCAACACACTTCTAGAGTCATGAGTGAGGTTTCTGCTGTGTTAAGGAAAGAAGTAATTCAACATGGAGAAAAAGAACTTCCCAAAGATGGGAAACACAGTACCTTCAGGCAAAGGGATCCCTCAAGTAGTGGAGATGTATGTACAATTTGAGAAGTAGGTCCCAGCAAGTTCAAGTTTTAGTGTTGCAAACTGGAAGTGTTGATCAAAAACCTTTGGATCCAAAGTAAGCAAGGAAAAAAACTGAAATTCAATTATTTTAAAAAACAATGATGATTATGGATCAGAAAGGAAAAAAATAAAACAACAAGGTAACAAGAGAGATATACAAGCAAATATCCTTTCCAAAATACTTGAGTTTATCTTCTGCTAAATCTGGTTATGATTAATTGTTTTTGTGCTTTATAGTTGGCTTAATTTTTTTAAAAGAAAGGGCCAGTGAAAGAGAGAGAGAGAGATAAAGAGAAAGAGAGAAGAGAGAGAGACAATAGAGAGAGAAACAGAAACAAATTTTTTATTTAGTTTTTCATATTCCTTTTGTTGCTCTGAGAATTCACTGGGTACGTGGTGCTGGGGTTTGAACTTGCATACTTGCACATGCCAGGCAAGCACTATAACTGCTGAGCCATCACTCCAACCCTTGGCTTAATTTTATTGTATCTCTTCTTTCACATCAGTGACACGAATCATCCAAATTGTTGTATTTGGCCAACAAGTAAAGAAACTAGCAGAACCATAGTTCTCTTCTGTAGGAAGATGGAAAATAAATATTTATCCTGGGAGATTACACTTGGGTTCCTGCTGATGAGTCCATAGCTTATCCTTCTGTCACCATGCAGAATGCTCTCTAGTCTCCTACAAGGATTTAACAGAAGAACTACAACTCCATGGGGCTGAAGCCCAGGACATTTTCTTGAATCTGTTTGGATTTGGAGGAATTCTAAGTGAAAACTATTGCTGAGGTAAGGGAAGGAATTTTCAGCAAAGGTGGATGTAGTCTTGAAGAAAGGAGTGCTTGAGAGATGAGTATGGTAACTAGAAGGATGGACAGTCCTGCAAGTAATACAGGGGAAGAAGATAGGCAGTCAGAGTAATTAGAATGCTCAAGTTAATCAAGGGAAAACTGATTATATTTCTTTTAGGATCAATTTGAAGGTGGGTTCAGATGCAGACACTCTCTTCTGCTAAGCAAGTGCCACATTCTTTCTGTTGATGCCTGAGGCACAAACTCAGGGCTTGACCCAACCAGAATTTCTCATGCCTATGCCCTAGGTTTGGGGGAAGGGAGAGGATGACCAATTGAAGGGTGAACTTCCTATAAAAAGGGAAAACCTAACTGCTTCTTCAGCTCTGTCCCCTTCTCCCAATCTGGGGGAAGTCTGCTCTTTTCCCTATGCTCTGTTTTCTATTATTTTCTTAAAGTCTGTCTACTACGCTTGCTTCAGAGTCCCTTGGTTTCATTCTTCATCTTTGGGGGACACAAATCCAACTTCCATCCAACTGGCATCACACGAAGTCCTTCTCATGGTGTGCTCAGGTTTTAGACATCATTCCATGCAACATTTTTGAGAAAAGGCCATGTTCTCCTTTTCCATGATTCCCTAATGTGATTTCCTAAATCTCCGGTAAGAAATTTACATAATGTTTATAGCTTGTACAGTCTGGCCTGTGCATTTCTAGAAGGTGGGGAGAAATAGGTAGCGTGGCCCTTTCTCTTCATCACTCTAAGATAGGGAAAGGGTTTAGACCCCAAAGTGTGGTCTTAAAGGACTAATAAAATTTCACATGGTGAACATCTGAAAGAATGTTCAAATATCCATGACCTTAAGGAAGAGTCTTAGAGAGACCACAGAGAATCATGACAATGAAATCAAACCTCTGGTTCTCCTATGAGCTGGTGTGTTAGTCAGCTTTTTTGTTGCTTTGATCAAAATAACTGACAAGAAAAATTAAAGAAGGAAAAGTTTATTTTGCTCAAAGTTTCAGAGTTCTCAGTCCATATGAGACAAATTAGGAAAGGTAGTAAAATGGCTAGGTAGTCAGGACAGTGAGCCCCATTCAGTGAGCAATTAACAGGCATGCTCAGGGCCTTCAAGTGCAAAAGAACAGGAAGCTCACCTGTGGGCGCAGCTCCTTTTTCCCAGAGAAGGGAAAACGAAGAAGTGAGGATAGATACAGACGGGAACTAGGAAAGACTTGCTACCTGTTTTGCATAGATTTTAACCAATGATTTTGGGGCTTAGTTTCAATGCCTATTTTACATGGTTTAACCAATAATTCTGGTGCCTTTATCAATGCCTGCTTTATGCATGAATCTTAATCAAAGCTCATAACCAAAGCTAATATAAACCCCGGCTTAACACATATAAGACAGTGCCATGCTTCCAGGTGCCCTTCCACCTTATGGAGACTCTGCTCTCCTTCCTTAAATAAATCCTACTCCTTTTACTCTTCCTTTCTGTGGTTGTCCATGGATTATGTTATTCAAATTTATGAGACAAGAACACAGAAGATTGGTCCTGAATTCCCAGGGTGTGCTTCCACCCAAGAGCTGCAATACACTACTAAACAGTAGTGAGGAAAAACCTAGCTCTTAGCTGGGTAGTTGCTAACATTATTTCAGCTACAGAAATCTGCAGGTAGCCCAAATTCCCAGTTTTAACTGGGAATAGCTACAAACATTAGAAATGGTCTATTTTGGCCACTGAGCTCAGCAGGGATCCCAGACTCCATTTGCCAGCAGGAGCAGAGAACCCAGCCTCATCTCAAAACCCCTGCACCACATAGATGGTCAAGTCTCTAATTCTGGGCCAGAGGTGAAGTAGAACATCATGGTGGAAGGGTGTAGAGGAGGAAAACAGTTCAGGATGTAGCATCATAAAGCAGAGGGGAAAGAATTCTACTCACCAGGGACAAAATATGAACCCCACTGACATATCCCCAGTGGCATACTTTTTTCAGTCACACACTAGCTATCTACAATTACCACCCAGTTAATTCATTTCAGTGGATTAATACACTAATTAGGTTAAGTCTTTCATAACCAAGTCATTCCCCTCTGAACTTTCTTGCATTGCCTCATATATAAGCTTCTCGGGAACACTTCATATCTAATTATAATGTTTCACAATTGAGGAATGTGGTGAGGATTTTAGCTCCTGGTTTGTAAGTATAGGAGAGCTTGAAGGAGATCAGAAAAAATAAACAAAATATGAGATTACTTTAACCGTACTCTTTTGGCCTAAATAGATAATAAAAATAAGTTCAAGAGAAAAAATAAAATCTCTTTGTTTATTATCTTCATGAAAAATGAATAATTTGTATTGTTTCATCCAATTAACATGTCTTCCATACACAAGGGAACTAGAGAATTCATACAGTGATTCTGCCTGAGGTTTCCTATTTAAATCATAATTTACAAGGAAAGTGATAACCTAGGTTCCTGCACCCTATAAAAAGAAACTTAGTACACTCTAATTTATTTACCCCTATTTCTGTTGAATTTTTCTAATCCTTTTAACTTAGTGTAAAATTTTTTGAGGTTGGGCAGGGGAAACTAGGATAAGAAAGAATAAAGTTCCTCTGCCACTCTGCCCCCTCCAAAAAAGCTCCTCCTACAGCTTTTTTAAAAGATAGCTTTAAATTAGCAAACAGAAAAACATGTCACTAAAGTTGAAACTAAAATTTTAAAAAGCAGGCCTAAGAATGCTCATATTTAATTATGGCTCCACATAATTAAGTGTGGCAATCTGGTGATAAAACCTTTAAGTAATGACTCATAAAGAGATAAAAATGGAGCATGTGTTTAATCAGTTCACAGCCTTCCTTGGAAGCTGGCACTGCTCAGGTGCTAATGAGACACCTGTTGCTGGGGACACCAGAGAGAGCATGCAAATCAGTCAGGGGACACAAGAGGAGAGCTTGCTGCTGCCTAAGGCAGGTGGTTTGCTAGGATGATTGTCAGAAGGCCCAGGCTCTGATACGTTATTTAAATAAAAGCATACAAGCTATTCAGTGTTTTTGTTAAGTAGGATAAAATGAGAGAGAAAAAGAAAAAAGAAACATATATCACCTTCCATTTCCATTATACATTGCGGGACAATCTTTTAATTTGGGATCCTAGTGTACTTAAGTCTTAAATTGCCAGTGTATGCAACATTTTTTATATTCATAGTTTTTCAAACAATATGTTGTGTGCATTCATAAACATTAATTAAATTATATGTTTGAGTTTATGCAGTTTTAAATTGTTACTTTCAATAGAGAAAGAATAGACTTCAAAAATGAATACTGAATTATTTACATGCAGTACGACAATAGAAGCAGAAACTTGCCTTCATCTGTAAATAGTGTTCCTTTTTCTGTCTAGATCAGCTGTCATTTCAAGTATTAACAGATATGATAACACACATTTCTTCCATCCCAGCAAAGAGTAATGGCACGTTAAAATCTGGCTTCCTGTGGGACTTAACAAAGTATTAGAATTTGACAAACCTAATGGCCCAATCATGAGAAATGAAGACAGACCCTGACTCCTGAAAAGTGAAGGCTGTGTTTGCTAGCACTTTCTTCTCTAAAGGGCTTTAGACTTATCACAGAACCACCTCCTTCACACGTAGAATTATTCTCCATGGCCTACTCAACCTTTGGCTATGAGCAGCAACCACCACCAAGGAACTACTTGGCATTGAATTTAAATAAACACATGCTATATTAAAACAAGCTTTAATGACACCTCAGAAGGATGCTTTGCTATTTCTGGAAATGGAAATTGCTCAAGAGCTTCATGGAGTGTTAGAAGTTTTGGCAGTTCAAAGTTAGGGTAAAATATAGAGGCCTTCATTAAATATGCAGAGTAAAAAATTAACACACAAAACAGCAATGAAGAATCTTTTTTTGAGGCAAGATAGGGATTGTGATATTTGCAGAAGGAAGAATAGTGATTGAACCCTTACACTGGCTAGATACAAGTTGGAGCAGCAATAATGCTGATGATGATTTCACATTGATCATTTGCCATGCAAATTTGGCCAACACAAACAGAATTCTTAGTCTAAACACAATATTTTATAGTCAAAATAAATGGTCAGCTCTTAAATGTCATATCTGATATCCCAATCTCTCCAACTCTGAGAAGGCCAGGAGAGAATATTGAGGCAAGAAGGTAAATTATTATCTTTCAGATTTTCTATGAACAATAAGCCCACCAAATAATTGCTCAATGTTCTATTTAATTTGGACTTTATAGGTATGTGTTGTTTTATGAAAATATTTTAAGTTTTGACATCATAAAAAAGGAAATGAATGGAATTCTTAGTGCATACATAAACCCTGAATAAATTTGACTTCAGATACTAATTTTCTACTCTAAATAACTTACTTTCATACTCCATATAAGAAGTATAGAGCTGATAAATGAATTCACTATGTAGCAGGATATGAGATCAACACTTATAAATTTATCATGTTATTTTACTCCAATAAGAAATCTGCTGATGAAGAAAATAGGGAAACTATTCCATTCACAATAATTGAAGAAAATGCATGGAAATCAATGTATCAAAAGACATGAAGGACCTCTACAATGAAAATTATGCAACACTACAGAAACAAATTGAAGATCTTAGAAGATAGAAAGACCTCTTATGTTTTTGAGTAGGCTGAATTAAAATTGTCAAAATAAACATACTACCAAAAGCAATATACAAATTTAACATGATTTCCCCTCAAAATACCAATTACATTCTTTACAGAATTTGAAAACTAAGTTCTGAAATTCATTTGGAAAACTAAGAGACTAGAGTAGTCAAAGCAATCCTTAGCGAGAAGAGAGAAGCTGGAGGCATCACAATACTGGGCCTCAAATTCCATTGAAGAGCTATAGAAAAAAAGATAGAAAGAAAGAAAGAAAGAAAAATAAAAAGAAAAAACTATCATGGTATTGGCACCAAAACAGACACGAAGACCAATGCAATGGGACAGAGGACACAGAGTTAGAGACAAATCAACTGTATATATAAATACAGTTGATACTAAACAAAGGTGCCAAAAACATATATTGGAGAAAAAAATAGCCTTTTAAACGCATGGTGATGGGAAAACTGGAAATCCATATGTAGAAGAATGAAAGTTGACTGTTATTTCTCACCCCACTAAAAATCAACTCAAAGTGGATCAAAGTCCTAGGATTCAGACCAGAAAATGTGCAATTGCTAGAAGAAAAAGTAGGCCTAACATTCCAGTTGGTCAGCACAAGGACCAATTTCCTTAACAAAACTCCTAAAACATGAGAAATAAAATTAAAAATCAATATGTGGGATAGAATCAAATTTTAGAAATTTCTACATAGCAAAGGAAGCAATAAAGAGTATCAAGGCAGCGTACAGAAAGCGAGAACTTTGCCACCTGCTCATCAGAGCATTAATATTCAGAATAGGTAAAGAACTCAACATACTTAAATACATACACACACACACGCATACACACACTAGCCCAATCAACAACTGGGCAGACTATACAGACATTTTTCAAAGGAAGAAATACAAATGTATAAAATAAATGTATAAAAAAATGTTCAACATCTCTAGCAATTAGAGAAATGCAAATCAAAGTTACACTGAGATTTCATCTCACTCCAGTTAGAATGGCAATCATCAAGAATACTAATAACAATAAATGTTGGTGAAGTTGTGGGGGGAAAGGAACACTTGTGCATTATTGTTGGGATTGCAAATTATTGCAATCACTCTCAAAAGCAGTATGGAGATTCATTAGAAAACTAGGAAGGAAACCACCATACGACCCAGCTATCTCATTTCACATTATATATCCAAGGTTACAATCAGCATACTACAGTGATAAAACCACATTACTGTTTATAGCAGTACAATTCAAAAGAGCCAAACTAGGGAACAACCCTAGGTGCCCTTAAACTGATGAATGTATAAAGAAACTATCATGTGTATACACAGTGGAGAATTTCTCAGCCATAAGAAAAAATGAAAATATGGTACTTGCCAGTGAATGGATGGAACCAGAGACTATCATGCTAAGTGAAATAAGTCAGTCTCCAAATGTCAAAGGTTGATCGTTTTCTAAAATAGGGAATGGTGGGAGGTGTGGTTGGAGAAAGTAAGAAAGATAAAGGATGAAAAAAGGGAGAGGGAATTTCATCAAAACAAAAGAAAGATCAGTAGAGCAGACAAAAGGGTCTAAGGAGGAGGAAGGACGAACGTGAAAAGAAAATAGTGGAGTGAATATGACCAAACTTCCATATGCACCTCAATTGGGAGAGAGAGAGAGAGAGAATAAATTTTATTTAGTTTTCATGTGGCTTCCATTGCTCTGACACTTGGTTGTGTACGTAGTGCTGGAGTTCCAACCCACATCCTAGTGCATGCCAGGCAAGCACCACAACCACTGAGCCACTGCTCCAGCCCCGATTTTGTTCCTCTTTAAATAAGTGACTGATTCATAAACTGAATTTCTCTTGGTCAATTAATTCTCAATTGAGTAATCATGTCTATTATGTTTGGATGGTGTGCTAGACTGTTTATCATTCTTAATTCTTAATCTCCTTCAACGGACACTTAGAAAACTAAGAAATAATAAATATGCCTTTCCATAGAAATTCTAATTGCTGTTTTGGAGTTACCCATGGAAGGCTGAATCTTTCTCCTGTTTTATAAAAGTTCATGCATTCCTATGGAAACACAGCCACTAGAGAAGTGGGAACATCACTGTGTTTATTATTGAAGTCTTGTGAGTCACTTCCTTTCCTTTGTCCCTACTGTATTAAAGCAAAAATGTAAATACTGTCATGGACCAAGGAATGTGATTGACCATATGCTTCCTACTGTTTATGGAAGTCTTTTATAATTCAAAAAATGCTTTATTCATGACAACTATTTGAATAGCTTTTGCTGTTTTTTATTAGTAGTCTATAAATGAAGATCATTGTTTAGTATTGTAGTTCTGATATAATTAAGTTCCCCTTCTTCAAGGATCTTGCTTCAAAAAATTAAGTGCTTCATCAAGCAATGTTTTGACTACTTTATACTTAAGCAGCAAACTAAGGAACTGATTTGGCATTGCATCTGGCACAAGAATGGGCTTCCTTTTGCTGAACTGTGAATGACAATCATTCCTTGGCAATCATTGCCCCCAGCTTGGGGACCAGTTTCTGTTCCGGTAAGCCTACTTGTTAGATTCATTGGAGTCACCATATTCTTGGGTTGCCTGTGTGTTTAGACAAAACATTAGTGAATGATTTTTAATCACTTAATACCTTGTAGATGCTTGCAATGCTAGCTACAAATCTGAAAACCTGTTTTCTTTATTAATAACTTTGATGGTCCATGCCACAATTTTTTAAATCCTGTGACTACTTAAAGTACATGATAACCAAGTATATATAAGAGAATATTCTCCTGTGTGTGTGTGTGTGTGTGTGCTGAATATGTGTGTTTTCAATACAGAGTAAGGAGCAGTAACAAAATCATAGGATTGAATGTTGTAAAGATTCTTGGTAAAGTATTACATAATTAAATTTATTTTCAAGTGCTTTCAAAAGTTGTTTAGGGACATGGTGGATTGAATATTTATTCCCAATTAGCATGGGTATTACTGTGTCTAGAATCACTGACACATAGAAAGTGTGAAATAAATTAGTGTTTCGTAAATTAATGAGACAAGGAAGAGAAAGGCGTCTCTGGTGGAGAAAACAGAAGTTGAGGAAGGCTCAGTGTGTGGGGTTCAGTGAATGATTTTGTGTGACTGGCACATGAAGAACGTGGGGGCTGTGAAGGACCATGACACTCCAGAGTGGATCCCTGGGCACCGCCATTTCCATGCTGGGCTGATGCATTTTGATATTGGAGACTCAGTAGTATCCAATAGTGGTTCTCAGTATCCAATATCACTTAGAATGGAAGTGACTCCTCTCAGGTTTTGGGAAAGAAACAACATACAACAAGAGTTTGAAAAGGGAAGAGATGAAATACTGCACTGAGCACGTGTAGTTTTCCTGGTCTATTCAAATCTTCTTTCCAAATAAGGAAAAAAAATTATAAATGTGTACGCTTTGGCGAGGCGCTGATCCAAATAGCTGAGTCTTTGCATTAAACAGCATCACAAGGGAAGGAAGGGAGGGGAGAGCTCAGATCAGATACCTCACCCCTAGTATTCCCCTTAAAACTCCCCTCTCCTTCCCGGTGCCCTCACCCTTACCCTCCACCAAGCCCTCTCATTCTTTATCACACTCTCCCCAATCTGCACCCCTGTAGCTCCCCTGAAACTTTTTTCTCCTCTTAGTCCCCCCACTTAGGCCAACATTACCCACCTCTTTGTTGTTTTCATTGGTTTTCAACAGCTATCCATGACAACAGAATAGACAGTGACATAACTGGAAAGCATGGAGCATGCCTTGTTCTAACCCAGTCCCCAGGGCTGCCTTTCCCAGCCCTTCCTCCCATCCCCTGCGCTCTTCCCTCTACTCATCTCTCTGTCTTGCCAAGCCCTTCGGCTGCCCCTCTAGTGATTCGATAACTTCTGAAGCCCATCTCCATCTCTCCATCAGAAAAGTACAGAAGGTCCTCTGGCAAGGATCAAATGATCCTTAACATCTGAGGAAAGTGAAGGAAGAGAAAGAACATTCTCCATCTATGGACTTTGGAGGAGGAGAGCTGAGAATATTTACACATGAATTAATTTTCATACTACGGCAATTTAGTTAAAAAACATAAATTTCTATTTCCCCTGAGGCTTATTTGTACCTTTATGGCCTTTATTTTTTATTTCTTTATTTGCTTGAGATAACACCTGTCTGGACAACTACTGATATTTGCTTTCTGCCAGGACATGGAAAGGGTAGAATACAATTAATTGTAAAAAGAAAAATAAACACTAACTGAGTTACAGAACTAGTGGTAATGTTGCTCCATTTGCTATTTTTAATGTTTAGAGGGACTTTTGGTGACTATTTATGAAAATAGAATTACTTGATATGATGTTAATGTGAACGACCATATATGCTTTTGCTAGTCCTCATAGGCTGAGAAAAGTTGAGCCTTCTGAGTAATCGAAGGAAACTCTGGAGACTTATACAGGAGATGGCTTCATAAAATGGTTTGGATGATGGCTCAGGTGGAAGGCTGCCTCCAATTTCGGGCCCATTATGGCTTAGGGGCAATGATAATGCGCACATAAAAGCTACAGATTGGTCCAGAATGGGTACTATAAAGGGAAACTTTTCCTAATCATGTCACCATTTTGTGTCTGCTGGCTTGGATTACAGCCTGGATGTTCAAAGGCAAGACTATAAATGGAAAATGTTGAAAAGCATGTCATCATAAGCCAGAGCAGTCCTTAAAAAATGATGATCGGATCACCTCAATCCCCAACATAAAATCCTTCAACAGTCTCTCAAGGCATTTAAGAAAATATCCTTCAAGCTGGACAGGACAGGAGGCTGGGCTTCTTTCTCCTCAGACCCACCTTTTCCGGGTCTCAGTCTTCACCTACCAGACCCACACAGCCTTTTCTGGCGTCCCCATGACTGGCAAGCTCATTCCAGCTTTATGCCTCTGCACCGCTTAACCTCTCCCTGGAATACTCTTTCCCGTGGTCTTCCCACAGGGCATGGTTTTATCATTAGCATTTCTGCTATTTTTATTATCTGCTTAGCACTTATGTTGTCCAGCATTTTCTTTTCTGTTAACCTCTCGCTCTCTCTCTCCTCCGTACCTCTTCATCCATGGACCTACCTCTTCTTCCATCCCCGAATTCTTACTGATTATACAAAAAAATAACAGTCTTCCCCGAATACATGCCCTTTCCTTCATTTTTGCATGAGTCTGAGCTGTAAAAACTTATCAAACAAGACATTTGAATATTTTTAAATATGCGCAACACTCTGAGTAGGGCCCCTGAGCATTGCAGTCTTATCATGTTCTCCCTGGAACAGGACCACAAAGCTGTGCCAACAAATGAATCCCTGACATTTCCTGCTAAACCTGTTTTCTCAGAGTGTCAAAGGCACGCTGCACAGATGCCCTGACCTGAGACAGCCAGAGTGAGGGCCTGGTCCAGCCTCCAGGGCTTGGTTCAGGATTCCTTTAATCCTAACACGCTTTTGCAGGTGTTTTGTTAGGTGTTTATTCAAATCTCTGTGATCACCACAACAGCTTGTTTTCCCCACTGAGGGAGCATCTGGCTATTTGTTTAAGAGAAGATGCTAAGGATATGTCAGTCTCAGTTTAGATCTTCTTTCATTTGAATTTGCAGGGAAGACACGGCTTACAAGCAGACTGAAGACTCAGTAAGAATCAAATCTGAGATAAAATCATGAATACAAGAGCCAGCTTGATGTTTCGCTGCTTTTCATTTGTTTCCGTTAATTAATATGTGCCCTATATTAAGCAATAAATCGGTAAAGCACAAAAACAGTTTAATTGAAAGAGCTACCTTATGGAAAATTGAGAAAAAGATCATTTATTATTTCCTTTACGAGTTAATTTTACTAATCCATTGTTAGGTATTTGTGTTTGTTTTTTCTACAAGAACTATTTTTTTTTCAATGCTGGAGATCAAACCCAGGGCCTGGTGCATGCTAGGCAAGCACTCTATCACTGAGACATACCTCTAGCTTGATACCAGTAGTGTTAATTCAGCAATTTTGTATGTGTGCTTGTGTGTGTGTTTACATACCTACACTCAGGACATATTAGCTTTATATGCCAAATATCTTTTTTATTTGATGTTAGATATTTTTATCTTCTCAATTTCATAAGAGTTTTATTTACTGTCACTTTTAAGTACTTCAATATTTCACCAAGGAAGTAAGTTAAATTGCTCAGTCCTTCCTGTATGAACAATTTTGTTTCATATCTTGATATCTTAATTGTTCTAAATGTTTTTACTAGTTAGCTTCTTTTTTAAATTTAATGAACACTGATAACACTTAAATGTATGAGAAATATTAGAGCTAAGAGAACAAATTTGTATAGAGGCCAGAATTTATATTATTTGAAATTCCAGAACAATGCATTGGTCATTGAAATTTAAATGCTGATCATTTTGCTACTGAATTGTACAGAATTATTCTGACATAAAAATGTTATAATACAGAAGTATCCACTCAAGGAAGAAAAATATTTTTATTTTTACTTTTTTTTTTTTTTTGTACCAGGGATTGAACCCAGGTGCACTTAACCACTGAGCCATATCCCCAGACCTTTTTAATTTTTTATTTTGAGAGTATCACCCTAAGCTGCTTCAGGCCTCACTATATTGCTGAGACTGGCTTTCAACTTGAGATCCTCCTACCTCTGCATCCTGAGCTGCTGGGATTACAGGTGCATGCCACAACACCCCACATGAAAGATTTTTTTTTTTTAAGAAAAATTACAACTCCCAGTTTTTCTGAAACATAAGATTTACTCAATATGTCTTTTCATATGTCTAAGAAATCTTGAGAAAGATAATGAGTCATAGTCAGTTATATATTTTTTGTTAAAAAAAGATGAAATGGTCAATAAGTCAAAAGCTCGCTGGTGCTTCCCTATCGTCAAGAGGAAAAGGAGCTAACCTCAGGCCTTTCAATTGGTTGCATTTTCATTTTCTTAATTGAATTTATTGTGGACATTTTATTGAGGTTTAGTGAAGAAATACATAGAGTTCAACATTCTGGAAATATTCCAGTCCAAAGCAGAGTTGGGTTTGTGATTTCCCTTTGGATTACTCTACTGGAGCTGAGTGGAGCTGGTGGTGACTGTCACTCAGATACCTTATTTGCCATCATCACTCCCTCCCACATACTTCTCTGATATTCTTCATTGAGCTTGAGACCTTCAGTAATCTCCAGAGTCTCATTCTTACCATGGAGAAAATAGATACATTGAAATTTAATCTGATCGTCTAAAAGGTTAGTACTGGGTAGAGGCAAGCCAGATTTCAAAATCAAGCATCTCCTAATTGAATTATTTATTTATTTAAAACTATATTGTTCATGCATAAAATTCATTGTTTTAAAGGAGTATTTTTGGAGTATGTCCTATGTGCTAAGAGCAGTTCTGGGAGTGAGAATGAAGAACGAGTCAGGAATCTTTGTTCTTTTGGAGCTTGGATTTTGTGGATAGATATCAAAGAGAAAACAATACACAAATGATGATTTCTGAAGAGAGGAAGCCAGTGTTGTGGGGAGACAAGGAATTAATACCCCCCATTCCCCAGGAAAAGTTGGTGTAGTGGAAGAAGAGGCAGGATGTGTCAAGGTGATGCTGGCAGTAAGAGAGGGTGAGGACAGATATAGAAATCAAGGTAGGCAGTGACTGCGACAGAGGACAGTGTTTCTGAATGTTGGTAATATTTTGTTGTTTCATATGGACATGATTCTTATAGATATATTTGGTTTGCAAAATAAAAATTCTTTAAGTTATGAAATAGGGTATTTGCTTTTTTGAATATATATTATTCTTTAGTGAAAATTTTTAAACAATAGATGAAATAAAATCTGAAAATAAATAATGCAGACATTACCAGAATAAAACATGTTTCTGGAGAAGAGGAATCCTTCTAATACTTAAGGAGTGTCTAAAGGAATGGGTTGACTTTCCATATATGGGGAGATAGTCATTTTCAGTGAGGAAGATTAGAATAATCACAAGAGAAAAGAACAAAACAAATGGGTGGATCAAAAGAGGCAGAATAGCTGATCAGGTGACCTGGGTCATCTGGGGACCCTAGTGATCATTGCCTGGGAGTCACTTATCCAACAACCCAAGTCTCAATCAGATTTGACACTTATTTTTTCTTGTTATTGTTGCAATCTCGTATATACCCTTGCTCTAGAACAATTGTTCTTTAACTCAGGCATACCTTGGGATTACTAGAAGGTCCTGTTAAAAACAAATTGCTAGACCTAATACATAGAGGATAGGATAGGAGAAGTTGCATTTTAATAAGCTTTCAGGCCACATCGGAGCGATACGCTTGCGGATCGCGTTTGGAGAAGCAGTGCTCAGAAAAATATTCTTTGCCTTTCCTGCTTTATCTATCTACACCTTATTTAATGACCCATAAGAAAATTAATGAGTTTCCAGATTGCAAGTGACCTCAAAGATCAGTCAGTCCCGTCTCCACCAAGACTTGATCATGGAACCTACAATGACATAGCTACCTTCTTTTGTTCGTTGATTTCATTTTTGATAATCCCTCAAGCTTATTTTATTTTATTTTTATGGGGAAAGGAGGTTTAATTAGTTCACAGTTCTGGGGTTAAAAACAGCATAGCACATGTTCTACATGAGGACACTACTTTCATGGTAAATAGCAAACCATATCCAGACCACAGCAGTTCCCCTCATTTTTGAAAAGTATTTTTCCTCAGTGTGGAATTTTAGAATTTGTGAGTCTTGATTAGTTGTCTTTTTGTTTGCATTGTTTCTAGTGAGAAATCAGCTATCATCTCCATCACATCTACCTATGTAATATGTCATTTTCATCTGGGTATATTTAATATTTTCTCTTGGTCTTTGATTTTCAGCCATTTGACTGTGATGTACATAGGTTTGTTTTTTACTATATTATAGGAACATGCTAAGCTCTTGGATACTGGTTGATTATTAGTATCCCAGTATTAAGGCTTCTACCATGGGGCAGACTTCCCTGATCACCTTTCTTAGAACCTTTGGAGAAATTTTCATAGATACATAGATAGATAACACTGAACTCCTGGTTATTGTATTATTTGTCTGAGTATCCTTCCTGTCTCCAACTACATCACAATCCAGTTCATATAGCCCCCAGAAAATACCCCCAAACACACATACACACACACACACACCACACGTAAAAATCTTCAACGATCTTTCCACATGTCTACTAGAAGTCAGTCGTGTAGTTAGTCATGTAGTGTAGACACTTCTAATATTTCACAGTAGCCTTTGGATCCTTCAGTTTAACATGTCACTCAGTGCTAAGCAAAACAACCTTTATATAGTAGATGGTGGGTACCAGAGAGTAGAGACAGATTGATGCTTATTTTGAATCCTCAGAATCTATGAAAATATCTGGTACATATTTTATAATTGCAAAATATGTATTGAATGAATGAATGATACAGAGTCCATTTTGGTCATGGATGTTCTGAATACTTGATATACCTCGAAACGTACAACTTATAGGTGAAAGTAGACGCTAGTGCTAATGTAAATAAGAATTTAGTGAAATTGTCTTTTCTCTTCAAATCAGATCACACAATGTCATGGAGCATGTAT
The DNA here is from genome assembly GCA_004027875.1 of Aplodontia rufa. Taxonomy (NCBI): domain Eukaryota; kingdom Metazoa; phylum Chordata; class Mammalia; order Rodentia; family Aplodontiidae; genus Aplodontia; species Aplodontia rufa. The sequence goes on along the minus strand of PVKS010000353.1, from coordinate 62,511 downwards.
GCTCAGCCACACATTATCATTTCAGTTTTCCTAAATTCAACCACTATTTTAATGTGAAGGACCAGATTTAATTCTTATGTAACTTTCTGGTTTGAATCACATAATTCTCCCACCTATACTCCCACAGACATTTTATCTTTTAGAACTGTATTTTTGAGTGCTTTATAAGAGAGAAAAAGAAAAAAAAATCAAAAGTAATTCTTTTGCCTTGGTGCATAAATGCTTCACTTCCAATAGATGTGGCAGCAGCTTGTTGACAAGATGAAAATAGAACTAGCAAGAGCAGAGCTTCCAGATGCCACATATGACGAAATAGCACACAGGGCTACAGGGTGGCCTTTATTTTTAGATTTTGCCCTGCTATCCTTTGTGTGTTTTCTTTTCACTCTCTAATACCTGCCCCATGATTCAGCCCTAATCACAAATTCAATAGCTTAGATATCAAGCTACTACAGGAGGTGAGCATTAACTTATTTGATTAGCAAAATACTTGTTGAATTTCTTTTTATTTATTAAGGTATTGAGTTGTTCCACAATCATAAATACATATAATGTAACAATATGATATGCAGTTGATCCTAACCATGGTTATCCCATTGCTCACACCCCAGTCTGAATTTCTTACAGGTACCAGGTATAATTCTAAATACTGGAAAAATGATATTGAAAAAGATACACAAGGTGCTGCCATGAAGCTGCTTGTATTCTATTGAGGGGGGCTGACAATTAAACACACACACATATAATTACATATATGTAAGAGGCTAACTTCCGGTAATAATATACAAGTATAATGAATAGACTCAGTGACAGAGAATGCCATACTACCTTTGATTGTGTGGACAAGGAAGGCTTTCTGGGAAAGATAACTTTTGGTCTAAGAAATAAATGTCAAGAAAATCTCCACCATGCAGAACACAAAGCTGAACAATCTAGACAAAGGAAAGAGCACATGTAAAATCACCCAGGAAATTCTGAGAGTGTAGAGTGCTATTCTCTAATGTTACTGGTTAATTTCTAAGAAACTTTAATTTTTTACAAATCAAGAAAAATAATAATTACTCAATAAGAGAAAAGAAGTAAGGGGCTGAACAATTTGGATGTGCAGCAACAGAGATATTTTCATTGAAAGAATTCCAATAATCATGGTGAAATCAAGGTGCTTCTTAATCTTTAAGCAGGGATGGCATTCAAAACATTAAAAACCTAATGGAATGGATGCTGGTAGGGATGCTGATTGGAAGCATGCTCTAACAATGTTGCTGTAAACATAACATTGATAAGTAACACAGGACTGGCTGGAAATTGTCCTGCAAGAGAATAATAGCATTTTTCATCTTATTAACATTTATTATTAGTTACTATCATCAGCACATGATTTCAAAGTCCCTTGTCACTTTTATCATCCGTTGCTAAAATACAAAAAGCCAAACTCGAAGCTGATCCAATGGTTGCCCATTTCCCAAAGCATAGCAAGAGACCTCCTACTCAATGATTTTATGCATGGAAATTTCCAATTTAAGTTGAATATTGTAAATTGTATCCTCTAATCAACTCTCTTCTTGCTAATTTTCTTATCAAAACTCATTTTTTATTCATCCCGTGTTCATTGAATCCTTATCATGTGGATGGGCCCTCTACAGGCAACTAGGTTACAGTAGTGAATAAAACATACTAAAAGTCCTGCCCTTATGAAGTTTATGGTAATGAAAGAGATCAAGGATAAACAAGATAAGTGGAGGAAATGAAAAACATTTTATACAGTGAGAACCAAAAATAAGAAAATCAGGGACAGAGGAAGGGTATGAATTTTTAATGAGAGATTAAAATTTTATGTAGTTGGGTTTTATTGCAAGGATCAGTTTGGAACCAAGACCCACAAGACGAGGAATCTAGTCATGGAGTTGCTTGTGGGGGAGATGTTCCAAGCAGAGGAAATGACAAGTGCCATGGCACTGAGACAAGTACACCCGTGTCAAAAGAAAGCCATCGAAGACAGCGGAGTGCTCCTGGAATTGATCAGCAGGAGAGGCTTCAGCACAGCCAGGGTGGACCAAATCATGTGTGCCTCCAGGGGCACAGAGCCATTCCCGTTGCATCTGCAAACATCAGGAAGCCAGTGGAGGATCTGGGCGGAGGGGCAATACAACAGGCTTATAGGGCAACAGGGTGACCATGGATGCAGTTTTATGCAGTTTGGAGCCACGCTCATGCCTCCACCTCCCCTTTCTGTTTTAGAAAGAATCTGTGTCATCATGAAGAAATCAGTATATCTTCACAAATCTCTCTACATTCACTAAATATAATATTTGGGATGATTTTTGGTTTCTAAGGAGCTTATTTAAAAAGTATTATATGAATAGTCTCATATATCATTCCCAATTTCTTCTTCTTCATTTATTTTTTTAAAGAGAGAGGGATTGAGAGAGAGAGAGACAGAAAATCAATTTTATTTAGTTTTTCATGTGGCCTTTGTTGCTCCAACACTTAGTTGTGTCCGTGGTGCTGGGGTTCGAACCTGCAACCTCATGCATGCCAGGTAAGCACCATAACTGCTGAGCCACCGTTCTAGCCCCTCTCATTTTCTTCTTGATTTGAATATTTCTTATTCCCCAGGCATTATGCTAGCTATTTAAGGCAACATTTGAGCCAGGCGAAAATTCCAAGTAAAACCAAAGTTCAACCTCAAAATTCTAACACTTATTCTTTTCAGATTGTGCTCTGTTACGGTTTAGATATGTGGTGTCCTCCAAAAGCTCTGGTGTGACAATATGCAAGAAAGTTTCAGGTGAGATGAGTGGGTTTTGACAGCCTTAGCCTAATCCCCTTAGGGTTTACTTGGGAGGTAACTAGGCAGGTAGGGCGCGGCTGGAGAAGGGGGTCATTAGCAACATGCCCTTGCACACATTTTGTCTCTGAAGAGTAGAATCTCTCTCTGCTTCCTGGTGTTGCTTTCCTTCACCTCTCTCTTTGGCCACAAAGTTCTGCATCATCTCAGGCCCCGAGGAATGGAGTCGGCCTTCTATGAACTCCTATCTCCGAAACTTGTGAGCCGCATAGTATATACCTTTCCTCTTCAAATTTTTCTTGTCAGAGCAGCAAAAAGCTGAGGACTACAACACCTTCACAATAGGAAGTTTAGGAAACAGGAGCGTTCTGAAGCCCGTACAAGGTGCACTTCATTAATCCTAAGCATTGACACATTTCTTCTGGAGTCCTTGTAGTTGAGATCTGTCTGCAGGAAGCATGTAGTATTTATACGCTACCCTTACCCCTGTGAGGATCAACCTCCTTGGAGGTAGCCTATAGATACATGTGTAGATATATATTATATACACATGTATATCACTTACAGGGATGTAATATAGAAGAATCAAGAGACTGGGGTGTGGGTAAGGCAGTTGTAACTATGGTTTAGGATCAAACACCTATCATATTGTTACTTTATATGCATTTTATTACTTGCACAACAACTCAACTCCTTAATAAAAATTAAAAAAAAGAAACTTGGCATAGTGACAATCCCACAGAAAATATAAGAATAGAGATAATACAAAACTTAGAAGAAATTTTAACTAAATAATAGTAGCAACAGCTGTAATTCCATGGAGAAAAATAGGAATTTTTAATTTAACAGGAAAACTAATCAGATATATACTCAAATTCCAAAGGTAAAGAAAAATTCAAAATACATCAGGGACAAAAAAGTACTTGTATGTAGGTGAAATCACAGAATGATTTCAAACTTATCTTCAGTTCTGCACCATGAAACTCATAGAGTTTAGTGAGAACTAATAACCCCGGAAGCAGTTATTCTTATGTGAATGTGAGTGAACAACATTTCAGACAGCAGGCCCCACTTGGCATTCTGATAAATGGGCTAGGGGCTGCATCAGATTTAGTAATTCTTCTTTAGTAATAAATGAATAAAATAGTTATCATGCAAGTATCAGCATAAAATAACTAGTAGTGATAATGAAACCAGTTAAACAGAATTTAGAAAAAATATTGTTATAAAAAGTATTTTAAAAAATATACATAATGTGGAAAACTTCTCAATTTCTGCTTTCAAACCTCAAATAACCCTGATTCTGATACCTAAAAAATGGGGCACAAAAATAAAACTGCAGAAACCTCTCACTTTTGAGTTTAGATGTGAAATCTAAAAATGTTAGCAACTCAAATTCAGCATGATATTAAAAATAATACATTACAAATGAGTAGTGCTTATTACAAGCATGTGTGAGTTGTTTATTATTAGAAAATCTAATAATGTAGGTCTGACATCATCAGACCCAAAGTAAAAATAAAACAATTTTCTTACTTTAAGAGATCCTACAGGGGCTGGAACAGTGGCTCAGTGGTTATGTATTTGCTTGGCATGAGCAAGGACGTGGGTTCAAACCCCAGCACCATGTACGCAATGAAGGGCCAGAGAAACAAGAGCTACATGAAAAACTTAATAAAATTGATTCTCTCTTTCTTTCTCTCATTGTCCCTCTCTCAAAACTTGGGCTTGAGCAAACTTTTGCATAATCCATGACTTCCCTTACCTGTGTGAGGCTCCCAAAATCTCAATGAAGCAACAATATTGATTCAATAGACATTTGCTAAGCACCACTTTGAGCATGTAAGAGTCAAGGACGATAGTCTCTGTTTTTCATGGAGTTTACATGAAATGGAGGGTGATGTTTGCGATAAAGACCCACAGTAAGGTGGAGAATGTACTTGTGTATTTACTGTCTACGGGAAGAACATACCAGCATAGACTGAGGGAGGTAGAACGGATAACTGAATTGAATACCAGTTATTTCAAATACACTCAGAAGCAAGACATCTATCAGTTACACTACTTCCTTCTTTCTGTTTCTTTCTTTCTTTTCTTTTCTTTTTTCTTTTTTGTTCAACATAGCCTTATATATATTGGAGGGAAACATTGTTACATATTTATGCATACATAGATATTAACAAAGTAAGTTAAGGCCAATTCTGATCCAAGATCTCCACCCCTTCATCCAATTCTAGATTTCATGTCTCCTCTGTAATATTCTCATGCTATAGATAAAAATTAGCATATGCATGAATATTAATTATTGAAATTTCTGAATTATTCTACCTGCCTGAATATAGTTTAGCTTCTCATGGGAGTAGAGTGTACCTAGCCAGATTAATACCCCTTTTCCCTCCCTCCTTTCCATGCCTCCCTCCCTTCTCTCCACCTTCATAGTTATGGTTCCCCTGGCTAAGGTGAAATTTTACCTTTGGTGAGTTGTTAATTAAACACAGCTATCTTGGGTTTTACTCTAGCTTCCACATACGAGAGAAAACATTCAGCCATTCACCCTTTGTTTTGGGGATATTTCACTTACCATGATTTTGTCCATTTCCATCAATTTAGCTGCAAAATCCATGATACAGCTACATCAATATTTATAGCAGCTCAATTTACAATAGCTAAACTATGGAACCAACCCAGATGCCGCTTGCTGGATGGGATCCAAAACCTGTACACACATACTTCATACATCCAATGGAGTTCTACTCTACTATTAGAAAGAACTTATACTGCTTTCTGTCACTACAGTCTGTCAGTCTTTGGAATTTTAAGTTCTTGCCTTTCCAAAAGGAGGGAAGGCAAAGGGATGTGAGAGGAAAGTGGAGGAAAGTTTGGGGAGGTGAAAGGAGCAGAAGAAGGGGAACTGAAAGCAATGCAGTAATCAGGTTCTAAAGACAGGAAACTTGTAGCTAACAGCAGATTACATAATTTTATTATTAGAAAATGTACTATATAAATTTGTTGGAATGTTTATGTAGATGGAGAGTTTCAAATAAACATTTCTTTAAAAATTCATATTTCATATATTCCAGCAAAAAAACTGGAAAACTTAATGAAAAATAAATACCATTATCAATGGTAACCAAGTTTGACACAATTTATGAAAACAATTAAAAAGAAGAAAGTCATTATGAGAAAAATCCACAGAGCATTACTAAAGAACATGGTAAAAACCTTAATAAACAAAGAAAATATGAAGAACTCCTAGCAAAATTGATTCACATCGGGAATTCAATTTAGGAGAGAAAGAAATCTGAGAAAATTTTTCAGTGATGTTTTTGGTAGTAGAATATGATTCCTAAGTTTGTCCAGATGCCACAGCCTGCACTAATAACCACAGCAACTGGGCACCCTGAGGCAAGAGGATGGCACCTTGAAGGTCAACCTGGGCAGCGTAGCAAGACTCTATCTCAAAACAAGCAAAAGGGCTGGAATGTGACTTAGTTGTAGAACTGCCCTGGATTCAATCCCCAATGCCACCAAAAAAAAAAAAAAAAAAAGTGAAGAATATGTATCAGATAAATTGGAAAACAGGACAGGGAAATTTACAGTATTAGATATAATAGTTAACTCTAGTAATCAAAACAGTGATACTAGTAATATCATAGAAAATAAAAACACTAGGTTCAAAAGCCTACTTTGATTTAACAAAACTTAAGAATAAAGAATTTTTTTTGTTTTTTTTTTTTTATAAAGAGAGAGGGACAGTGAGAGAGACAGAGAAAGAGAGAAACAACTTTATTTAGCATTTCACATGGCCTTAGTTGCTCCAACACTCAGCTGGGGTTTGAACCGGGATCCTCGTGCTTGCCAGGCAAGCGCCAAACTGCTGAGCCACCACGCCAGCCCCAATAATAAAGAATGTTAAAAGTTATTTTAAACTAGAGTCTTAGATGTAGGATAAACTTATAAGAAAATGAAAATGAATTATCTTTAAAGCGTATAACAGACTTCAGAAGCATTTTCTGACCACTGAAATAATTCGTATTCTAAGGTAATAAAAATGCCACAAATTCTGATCTAATCATTCTGTGACTCTGTAGAACACAATTCTGTGATGTGGGAATCGTATTTTCCTGGCTTTCAAGTGGAAAAACAACATGACGCAGGTGAAGGTTTTAAAATCAAATCTTGAATATAACGCCTAGTATATATTAAGCTTGGAAAAATTAACATTTTGTAAAGCCAACTTTGTTATTAATATAATTATGCTAATTATATCTACAAAACATGAAATTCATTTTAAAACTAGAAGAATGGCAAGCTTCAAGTTACCTTCAGTGCCTTGCAATTTCTAATCCCATGTTGATGTCTCCAGTTGAAATGCTCTACCTCTTATTAGAAGTGACTATGCAGGGATTCTTTGCTGATACTCAGTACCATTCCTGCCCTCTAAGTTATTTCCTGAACCATGGGTGCCAAAAGCCTCAAAACCATACAGCAGTTTCCTTTGTCACAAAGTTCTGTTAACATTCACCAATGGGAGGCATCCCACAAATTCACCAATGGGAGGCATCCCACAAATTCACCAATGGGAGGCATCCCACAAATTCACCAATGGGAGGCATCCCACAAATTCACCAATGGGAGGCATCCCACAAATTCACCAATGGGAGGCATCCCACAAATTCACCAATGGGAGGCATCCCACCATTTTGGAAGACAGAAAAGAAACCACAGCAACAGCTAGACAAGATCAGGGCGACCCTTGAGGTCTTCCTTGACTTCCAGTTAGGACAACGTGTTCCATATGGGCAGCTGAGAATCTGTTTCTTTAAAATGAGAAGCAGTGTTTGGGTAAGTTTTGAGTAGTATTACTTCACCTCTATTAAAACCATATTATCAATTCTAATAGGTCAGCATTTAAAATCTGATTATTTTTCAAATGTACTAACCCATATCAGTCCATCATACTAAATTTCTGTGTGAGATGATGACAATTCCTCACTTCCTTGAACTTGCTCATCCCTTAATTTCCCTAAGGCCATGACACTGACCCTCTTCCAGCTTCTCTGGTTGTAATTTCCTCTATATCTCCCCAATTTTTTGTCCTTTTTTTTAATAAAGGTATCCCACACATTTCAGTTTTTTTTTCAGCCTCCTAGTGAAAAGCAATTGTACTCAACTTGAATTGCTGCCAAGACTAGTGCAGTCTTCCAACTCTGCTGATTTTAAGCAATTAAAGAGAAATGTAAATATCCACATCTGCCAATCAATTGATTTTTCTACTTTCTGGTACATTTTGCAGATTTGATGGGTGCCGCTTTCCTCTTGCCACAGACTGCAGCTGCGAATTTGCAACTTTTGAATTTCTGTTCATTTGCCATTTGAAAATTTTGTTTGGAAAAATTAAAACTTTCTGCGCTGAAAAAAAAAGTCAGTCAGCATTCTCCCTAAGTAACATACAAGACAAGGATATGTCAGGGGAAAGACCAGTGACCAAAGGGACTGTGAACCACACCACCAGGCCCAACTATTCCTCCACTCACCTGTGTGAATAGGCTTGGTTATGGAAAGGGAAGACCCCAAAACCACTGAAACTTGAGCATCATAAAGCTTCCTTTGTATTTAATTGTATACTGAGACTTTATATCCATGGCTACATGTGAATATGTCTTATTAATATTTCACAAGTAAATGAGTTTTCTTTCTATGGTCTATAAATAAAAATTCTACAGATTTTTGCTTAGATCTGGTTATTTATATACTTATCCCACTGTGAAGCTACTGTTTCATTTAAACAATTTTTTCTTTTGTTCCACACAACCCATGTTCCAGTGCCATGAGCAAGATTCACTCCCTGGCTCAACTTGCTGATATTTTAGGCTATAATTCATTTATCTCACAAATGCTTTCTTTGTTGACTTGGTGTGATTTGTCACCACCATTTTCTACCTTCAAATAACATGTTTTGGGGCCTATGATAGTGTTGTTTTCCAAAGGATGGATCTCTGACTCAAGTTCCTTCACAGTCTTTACATAGAAATAGAGCCTAAAGATCAGTTTTTCAGGGAAGAAGGGACAAAGACCAGGTTAGTAAGCCATTTCTTTAGGTTATTCAAATGCTGTTGAACAGCTGAGCAAAACAGCTCTGAAAGAGGTCTCTGGTGTACAGCAGAGCGAAAATCAGTAATTAGATAGAAGTAATCTACTAGCAGACACCGCTACAAGGAATTCAGTCTAATCCTCAAAATTGATCACTATCTTTTCATTCCATTCAACCTTAATGTCCCGTTGAAGAAATGGCACCCCAATAGCAAAAGTTAGAGCTGTCAGATATGCAGCCTACATCCATCCAGTGCCTCCTAACTGTAACATGAGAAAGAGGTGACACCTAGGGACCAGCCGTGGATGCGTCCTCATTTGGCTGTTTCTAGGTTCATCAAGACCCTGTAGGAGTGAGGTGCCAGGTTCCTGTGGAGAGAGACCCAAGGGACTCAAGGAAGGGGATAAGGGGCTTTATCAGCAGAACAACCACACAAGCAGCAATCATTTTAGAGCAACTGGCAACCATCAAGTAAAACAACACATTTTCAAGGAGAAAAAGACAGAAGAATGAATATCAGGACCGGAAATGAGGCTAGCCCTCATGATGATGCCACCCAGAGTGGAAGCAATAACAGAGGACACAGAAGCGGCTATTAACCTTGATGACAGTGGAGAAAAGTAATGGGCTTAGAAGTTTGGACACAGAGCTAGACTCCTGATCCGCACGAAGGATAAATTCTTTCCAAGATGAAATTGCCCGTTTGATTTGTTTTTGTAGCCTGAAAATAAAACATTCCATATGTGTCTGATTGTGAGTGAAATGGAGGGGAAAATAAAACATCCTACTTTTGAAGTGGGATCCAAATGTTCTCAAATGTCTGCTTCTGTGAAGAGTATCCTATTATGGTTTTGAGAAATATTAGGATGGACAGAGGGTACAATTTGTAAAGACTTTGTACAGGTGTCAGAAGAATACGATTTTTTTGAAAGCTCTCTAAACTCTTGTTTCTTGTCTGATGAAACAATTTTGAAATATTTGAACACTGATTGTATACAGTGTAAAACTTAAGAATTCAGATGACTGAAACAATATTATTATGTGAAAAAGCACATTTTGCCTAACACCTATGGACTTATGCTTAGTACAGAAATGAAGCTGGAAAATACGAGGAACTGCTGAGACACCAGAAAACCAGAAGAGCGCCTGTTGTGGCCATTTGCCTTTCTCTTTCAATTAATTTTTTTTCTATTTGATTAAAACACATTTATTACAAGTAATTGGAGAGAAAGGCTTTATTACATTTTAATATGTATATTTTTAAAAAGTTTCTATTAAGTCACATATTGCAAGCCACTTTCTATTCCAAGATTGTCTAAGTAACAATGAATGATTTTTTTCTCATTTTTATGCATTGCATTTTTGTATTTAAATGACTCATTATAAAAGTATACTAGTGAATGGCATTTGGGGAGGCCCTAACATATTTTTTTTCTAACTAGCAAAATTTCCCAATACATTTTAATGGCTAATCTATCCCATTACTAATGGTTTCCAATGGTTTTATAATATCGAATTGAGTTAATATATTTCAGGGACGATTTCCAGGCTGCTACAGTTAGTACAAGAATCTGGCTGTTGATTCTTACATCTTCACTATATATTCCACTCACTCTCTTTATGGTGCTTTTTAATAGCTCACCGAAGAAGTCTTACCATTTTATCCTTTAAATTTTTCTTTTTTAGTAATATATTCCTTCAGAGGTCTATTAGAAATATTTTTCCAACTTAAAATATTACATGGAAATTGAATCGCATTAAATTATATGAATTTGCTAAAGAATATCGGTGAAATTAATGGTATAACCAGGCTGCCCTCCTGCTGCTCAAAGTGTACCCAGGAACGTGCCACCTTAAGTTTCTGCCCCAGATATAGGAAAAGATGGCCCTTCATGATGCTAAGGTTTCTGATCAAACACCATCTTCTCATCAATACCCCCTCTGGTGTTCTATTATCAAATAGCACCATCCCTCATGCTCCATCCTCTTCACCAGCTTTATTTTTCTTCTCAGCACTTATAATTACCTGACATTTCTATTATCGATTTTTTTTGTTCTGTTTCTCCTTCAAGAACTCAGCCTCTATGAAAAGAGGAATTTTGTGATTTTTTTCCAATTTCTCAGCTTCTAGTACAAGGCCCGGATCATGGCAAGTTCTTACTAAGTGTCATTTTAAAGAATAAATAATTAAACGTTAATGTCTCCTACATTTACCAGCTTGTGATACCCAAAAGAGATCGTTTTAATCATCAGATCCAGGCTCCAGTTTTCCAACAGTGATTCTCTAAATCCTCTCCTGGATTCTTTCTCTGCGGGGATGTGTGAAGTGCAGAGTTGTTTCACCTTTATGTGTTCATTGCTTACAACTCAAACCTCCTCTGCTTTACCCACTCTGGTCACTCTTCAGAATCTGTATCCAAAATGGCCACACAGATAGAAACGGAAATGTCTCTGTAATTGCTTCCACAAGCCCTTCATGAAATTTGAAAAATAAACATTATTTATGAAGTACTTATCAGGATCAGATATCATGCTGGGGACATCCTGTAAACAGTCGCTTTTGATTCCCACAGCAATCTTGCTGGGCATTTGTTAACAACTCCCATATTATTGGACAAAAAAATCAGAGAGGTGAAATTAATCTTGCAAGATGAAATAATCAGTAAGGGGCAAATCCAAGATTTGACATCATCAGCCAACTTCCAAGCCAGATGTCTACCTCTCTCCCTTCCCCTCTCTCACTGTTACTTTCTCTCCATTTTGCTCTCTCACTGCATGGAAGGAATTGTGTACTTATACAATCAGCCGAACTCAGAAGTTTGAGAATGTGGTCATGAAGGCTGTCCTAGCTTTTGACACTTTTGACACCCATTTCAAATTCAAGGAGTTCCCAAAATGAAAATTGAAACTTCAGTTCTAATAATTCTCTAGAACCCGCAGAACTCTCTGAGAGCTATTATGTAGTTTATTACAGGGAAAGAATACAAATTAAAATCAGCCAAAGGAAAAGACATGTAGGACAGAGTCTGGGGGAGTTTCAGACGTAAATGTTCCTTTGCCTCTTCCATGGATACGTTCTCCTTCCAGCACTGATGTGTGACATTGTGCCTAGAACACTGCCAGCCAGGGAAACTTACCAAGTTTCCATATTCAGTTATTTTTTTAATTGGGGCTTCTTGATATAAGCATGATTGACTAATTGATTGCAGCCTTGAGATCTGCTGATTTCATATGATCCAATCCTCTGTCCTAAATCTCATGATTGCTCTTTCTTTTGTGGTCAGGCCCCACCCTAACATTATCAGTGTGGCAGTCCCTGCCCTGAGATCCTGTATAGCAAGCCCTTGCCCTAAACCAAGACACTTCTGTAGGGTTTGAAGCAACCTCCCACAGCTGAGGCCAAAAACAAGACTTCTTTTTGGGCAAGTCCACATTCCTTACACACAGAACCTGAATCACACAGGCAACCTTCAATATCTTGTGAACAATCCGACACATTATCATGGCCAGGGTGCCTTGCCAAGTTACACAAACAAACTTAAACTAGTGGACCCAGGGAAGTCCTGCAGCAGACTGCATACAGACGGACACACTCACAGACCAGATCCGATCCTCAGGTCAGCTGTTAGCCCCGAGTGCTGTGATCTGTCTGCCGAAGCTTGTTATAGGCTTGGCAGGTTTTTATAGTACTAAGCTGGAAAAGCTCAGATGACAGAGAGTTGAAACATCAGGACTGTACACTGCTAATTGCCCAGTCCGTATGTTTGCAAGGCAAGCAGCAGAGAGAAGTATCAATGGTAGAAATAGCAGAAGCTTATAGTTACATAACTAGAAGAAAAATAGCATGATGGAAAATCAGACCTCTCACTCATTCTTGTTCTTCAGACAAGAACCTTTACTAAAAAGATTAGGGACCCTGAATTTAAATCTTTGCTCTTCCAAATATTTGCTGTGCACTTTTATAGCGCCTATTTAACCTTGTTTCCACGCTTTGGGGACCTATGCTGATGAGCAAGGCAATGCTTGCTTTGCCTTCTAGGAATGATTACCTTAGACTAGGACTTTGGAATGCCTGGGTTCAGTCCCAATTTCTCATCTTCACTGGCCATTGCTTCCTGGGTATGTTGCTTAGTCTTTCTGCTATTAAGTTTTCTTGTCTACAGTATACCAAATCCATGAGGTCTTTGTCCTTAATAAATGTTCAGTTTATGTTATTTATTATTGCCTTTACTAAAACATCAGCATGAAGTGAAAACCAGTTAGTTAAAATGATTTTACTGGGAAATATAGCTAATCTAAAATAGGAGTTTTCTGGTGGAGCCTTTTGAGTACTCTCAAGTAGCTTTAAATCATCCAGGATTACTACCATGAATCACTGGGAAGCAAAAGATTCCAAATTATACATATCACCAGTTTGTAGAAACTAAGAAAAGGGAAGACGTGACCATACTGGTGTGGCTGTTGCTAAACCAAGGAAGGTTGATTTTGAAAAAAAATCCTTCAAGCAAGCAAGCCAGCAAGTGAGGCTTTAGAAATCAAAGGGTTAATTATATAGCCCCCCTCCAACAATCCCCAGGGATTTCCAAGAGGATGGATCTCAATTGAGAAGGAAGAACAACTTTATGTTCCTGTTTTTCTAATTCCTGAATAGGGGACCATTAAGATTCCTTTCAGTCCACAAAGAAGATAGAATTTAAATTACAATGGAATCGAAGAGGGATTGTGTAGAAAACCCTTTCATTTTTCATTTCAGGATTTTTTTTGAGGCGGCACTGGGGATTGAAATCAGTTGAGCTCTGACACTAAGCTATATCCCAGCCCTTTTGGTACTATTTTTTTCTCTGAGACAGGACCTCAAAACTTGTGATCCTCCTCTCTCAGCCTCCTGAGTCACTGGAATTACAAAACATGAGTCATCAAACCCAGTTTTTCTTTCTTTCTTTTACTATTCATGGCTAATTAATCACTAGTTTTTAAGGTCTTTAATATCTTTTACTCCATTTTTGGTGAAGATTTGTTATAGAATCATTCACTGTGCTAGTTGTTCTGTAGTTTAAAATAAAGGAAAAATAACACATTAATTATAATCATATTTATAATGTATACAATATACTTTGAATACCACCTCTGATCAACCGCTCTCTAGGAGCTTCTAGCCCTTGAACCTCAGAATGGGCTGCTTCATTTGTTCTCTTGTTCTATTGCTTTCCAGGATCCTGGACTGAGCAGCTACTGGTTTCTCAGCTCTATAGCCTGCACATGGCCAATGTGGGACAATCCAGCCACCAATCATGTAAGCTGATCTAATAAATAAGCTTTTATAATTATATATATGCACTATTTATAAATATTCATGTATTATTTATATGTATTAATATTTGTAGTATATAATAATATCATATATATATGTATCTTCTATTTATCCTATTCCTTTTGAGAACTCTTTTACAATTCTAGCCTTTAATAATATCTGATTATCCTTGATATCTAATCTGCTTCCTCATCCTCCATAATCTCCCATATGATGTCTTATCATCCTTAAATGTTTTCATTATGTATTCTTTTAGGTCAGGTTAGCAACAATCCCCTGTTATCCCTATTATTTTCTCTTAGAAAATTTTTATCTACCAACCCTTACCTGATTTCCTGATTCTCGGCTATAAATTCCCACTCTTTCTTTTTCTTGTTGTTTTGGGAATTGAGCCCAGCTCTATACTAAGGTTTTTTGCTCCCCATTGCAATAGTTCTTCTGAATAAAATTTGGATTACCTGGATTTCATCATCGTCACTGTTTTGTTTTGTTTTTCTTAATACTGGAACATTCACTTAGGAGGAAGTATCAGGATTTTAACCACTATGAAAGATCAGTGAGCAAAAATTTAAAATATTTTAATTCTTTAGTTAATAATCCTTGATTTTATTGCCGATCAGACATACTTAAACTAGCTTTGAGGCCTGAGTCAAGTTATTTGATGACTCTGTACTTTGAATACTTTGTCGATAAAGAAATAAATTGAATTTGCATTAGAGTACATCTGTAAATGACATTAGATGTATTTCAGTGTTGAGGAACTTGGTGTATTTTGAGAGTAAATATAATTGCACAGCAGAATGAAAGGATTCTATCATCCAAGAGACAACTAGAAAGAGCCAAAATCCAAAATTTGCCCTGACCTCAGTTCTTGCAAAATTTCATTTGTTTTTATTTGAGTATGTAGTTTGGTCGTGCACAAAGGCCTTCTTAACATTGATTTCTTATCGATCTGTCATATGCCAATGTTCACTTGTAATGTACTTGACATTTGACTATCATAAAAAAAAAAAGGAATTGTTGGATATGTGTCAACTTAACTTTTGACCAAAATGCTGTGTAATTGAATGGGAAAGCAATGGTAGCATTATGCATTTGATTCAAGTTCATGTGCTCAATGGCTAACATTTTAGAGCACCGACCCTTAAAATTCTAATGCATGTCAAATCAGTATGTAAATACCAGCAATTCAGGGGAGATTTGCAATGTAGAGCCTTATGCTAATGAGAAATATTCCAAGAAGCTGGAAGCTGTCCTTTCCCTCTGAAATGTGAACCAGAAAATTAGAAAGCAGATCAATTTACAAAACAGTTTGGAGACTTGTTATAGATGTACAGTTCCCAGAACAGGGCCTACCATCATACAGCAATGATAGTAAATAATAAAGACATATCAATTCCTTTTACACTTACTTATGTCTGGTGATAGGTAAATGAAATTTAAAGGAAAAAAAATAAATTCCTTAACAACAACAAAAGCCCATAGACACAGAGAGTTGACTAGCAGAATCCTAACAAATGAATTACAGTTAAATGAAAAAAAAGTGTTCTCATTCAGCCTACTTTAGAAAATTTCAAGTTTAGAAATGAAAATATGCTCCTCATCCGGTACTGAAAATGTGTGAATTGATGTTCATTCTAACCTTTATTTGTGAATAGGCAAATGAGTGTGGTATCATTGATTTTAGTACCACTTGCGGTCCCCATGTAAGTCAGCTTTGTCACTGTGACCAAAGTACCTGATAAACGCAACTTAGGCTTCTGGTTTCAGTGGTCTCAGGCTATGGTCAGCTAACTCCATGGTTCTGAGCCTGAGGGGAGGCAGATCATCATGGGGGAAGAGCGTGGTGGAAGAAAGCTGCTCAGTTCATGACAGCCAGGAAGTAGAAAGAGAAGTAGGAAGAGACCCAGGGCACATAGAGCCCAAGGTCAGGCCATCAGTGACCTGCTTCCTCCAACAAAATGCTCCCCTTGCCTACAGTTAGACCCAGAAGTTCACTCAAATTATTAACTCACCAAGTGGATTACACCATGAGGAGGTGAGAGCTTTCATTATTGCCTAAAAGCCCCATTGCTGAAACGATGCATTGGGGACACTGTTTTCAAAACATGAGCTTTCTAGACCCAAGTCCTAACAGTCTGCTTTCTTATTCATTGTCCTATACTCAAAATTCTATCTTCATAGAATGGCATTGCTACTTCTACTAAGTAGCAGAAAGACCTATCTCTTCTAACCCATCGTAATATGCTCTACCCCTAGCCTGCTTTCATTTGTCTGCTGTATGAAGTTTCTTAAGGTTCGATGTACTATAAAATGGAATAAGATATAACTCAATCTTTTCAATGTTATCACAAGATCTAAACATAAAATATTCTAGCAATATAAAGCATTGCAAAAACACTGGTAATACCATCAGCGGCTGCATTTATTTGCCATTTGCTACAGAATAAGCAATGCTACACCTCCAAACTTGAAATGTCATTTTGTGTCTTCTGTCAATAGAAGACTTCTGTAAAAGAGTCCCTCCACATTTAAACTATATTTTTAAAGCAGCCTGTTAAAGTGTCATTGAAAAGTTTACACTGCCGTTTCTTTTGCATACATGGATCTTTGCCTCTTGTAAAATCCCAGGGCATTTCAAATGAAGAAAGGTCATTTAGTTCATCCGGTTGATTATAGCTGTGATCCATTTCCCAACGAGAAGCAAGGGAAGCGTTTCTCAATGTGTATCAGGAAAAAACTCTTAGGCCATTAGGGGTAAAGCATTGCATATGCCACAGGCACTCCGCACCTAATTCCATCATGGACGATTGATGATTCTGCCATCCGGGCTGAATCAGCCCGGGACACTGGGACTCAGTGCTTCAGTAGGGTGGCAGGTTCACTGCAGCCTTCATCCAGTTTAAAAAATATTTTATTGACACATAGAGCATTCAGAGTCATAAAAATATATCATGTTTATCACTGCTTTTATGGCATGCATAGATTTGACACAGGGGCATTGAGCCATACAGCATTAGACAAGCGTTTATTTCACCCTGAGCTGCTACGAAGAATGCAGAGCTCAGCTACTATCCTCCGAGCTGAACCAACAGGACAGATTTCTCCAGAAATAAGCATTTAGAAAAACACAAAAATCAATGCAGATGCATATATTAGCAAAATGTCTTGATTGGGTTTTCTACATGCTCAACAAGCCTGTTAGTAATACAGCAGTGCACATTTCTGCCAAAGACATCAGACTGCTAAACTAAAGATTTTGAAAAATGATCATCTTTCATAGTGATGGGAATATAGCCAGAAAATTTACCTTTAAGCATTTTGACTAACACCCAAGTTTATGATTACATTATCACCCAGACTCTGATATACATTTTCATGGAGAGCTATTTCCTGAAGAATTATGATCACAGCACTTGGTTTTTAAGGTACTGAGTGGACAGTTAGGTGTGGATCTGGATTTCACCAATGCTCAAGTTGTCTCCATTATCTGAAGCCAGGTTAGGGCAAAGTTTGAGGGACAAAGGGAGGTGAAAGGGCAGGTTTGCATTTGCATATAAATGGCAAATAAGTAAGTGGGAAGGCAGCATTAAGAAATTTGCATCTGATTTAAGTTCTGTTTCCTATTCAACAGAATGTACTTGTCACAACTTGTTGGGCAAAGAAGACGTTGAAAAAGGTGGAGGTAAAGGAAGTCTGAATAAACATGAACATGCATAATCATCAAGGGTTCAGAAAAAGTTTCAAGACCTTCCCAGAACCTGATGCAGGCTTGCTTGGGCTGAACACAGAGATCACCTGGAGGTTTAGGGAATCTCCCCTTCCTTTACCTTCACCCCACTTTTAGTTGTCTCTGAGTTGCTACTTCTCTTATGGACATCACCATAGTCATCTTCATTTCCATATCATGTGTGTGACTTTCTTATCTAGGAGTCTTAAACACCTTCAATCAGCATCCATCTCATGAATGTGTGGATATATCCCTTAACTCTCAGGTTCCATGCAAGAGCAGCAAACAAGGCATGTATTAGGCCCAAAATCAATAAACAGTGAATGGATGAAGGAAGAAACCCCAGCACAGAACTACATCATAATGTTTTGCTAGTGTGACATGTAGCGTTCATGATGTAAGATGCATCACATCAGTAAAAACCATTGATAGCAAGTTAATTTAGTAGTAAATAATGGAAGACAACATGGTTTCTGATGGATATGGAAAATTACCAGAAATCATTCTTGTCAGCCAGACAGCAAACCCCCTACTCACTGTTTCAAAATCTACTGGCTCAGGCTTTTACCTAATCTTTTGACTCTGGGCCCTTATCAGAATAATCACACTCTACCGAAACTCCTGTTTTAACCAGAAAACTGGAACCTAGCCCTCACCCCATCATTCCCTCTAGAGCTACCCTTACAGCTAGACTGTAAGGGGGAGGTATGTCCCAGACTCCACTGGGCCCCCTCCGCAGGTTCCCCCAAACAAACCTGTGTTGCTGTTGAGCTGCTGCTGTGCTCTTTCTTTCCTTCTAGGCTTTTCCTTACAGTTCCTTACGAAAATAGAAAGTCAGTACTGCCTTTGTTGCAAAACACCTCTTCCTTATCCCAAATTGTTCACATTTAGCACTTGATCTTTAACTGCCTGACAAACATACATAGCAGGCATGGTTCCAACATCAGACACCAAGCAGTGGCTAAATATCAAGGAGGAAAGCAAGGACAGGTGTTCTTGTCACCAAAAATGAAAATATAGGTTATTTTATTTTGTATTGTTTAAAGTCTTGTGCCAAATGCCATATAATGAGCTAGATAGCAGCCAGTTTCTTTTGAGATAACCTACAGAATTCTCTTCTTTATTCTAAAAAGCAGAATCACACAGAAGGAGTTATCGGGCTCCCTTGCTCTGTGGAGCTGTTCACCTGTTCAGGATGGATCGCTGGAGGATCCTGAATGATTACAGGCGCTCACCTTTCCCATGGTGATACAATTGCTCCTATAGAGTTGAACTGGCCTCAGTAGCGTCCAAGATACTTTAAAAGTCTGATATTTACCATTTTCAATGAAACGGTATTAAGAAAAAGTAAGTGATGGGAAATAATTTGTGATTCGTCTCATTCCATCATTCCTACTTTAGAGTCATTGTATTCTAAGAGGAGAACCCTGGCTGCAGACTCCCTAGTACCTTACCTGCAAGTAAGCAAAGCGGGGTCCCGAAGCATCTCTGTTGTTCACTTATCGTGAGACCTTCAGTAAGTGACTTAACTTCTCTCTGTCTCCAGTTATTCATCTGTAAAAAGAAAACAGCAAAATACTCATTTCTAAGGGCCAATTCCATAGACAGCTCCTAGAACAGGGCCTATCTTGTAGTAAGTACTCTATGTGCTAAGTGTTGTTCCTGATTTCAAACAGGTCTTTTGGGAGTCTTGGACCAAATTATTTTTCCTATCACTTTTGTATTGAATTCATGGTCTGACAAAACAGTTCCCCTCTTTGAACTCTTCTTCTTAACCCAACCACCACCACTTTCTTCCAATTCACAGTTCCTTTACTCTCCTCTCTGGTTCCTGTTAAAGATGTGAGCATTCACCAGGCACAGGGGCACATATCTGTATTCCCACAGATTGAGGAGGCTGAGGCAGGAGGATAGCACATTCAGAGCCAGCCTCACCATCCTAGCGAGATCCTAAGAAACTTACTGCGATCCTGTCTCATAATAACAAATAAAAAGGGCTGGAGATGTAGCTCAACGGTTAAGCATCCCTGGGTTTAATCCCTCATGCAAAACAAGAAAATTTAATGCGAGTATTCATTATTTAACAAGTTAAATGAATGATAAGCAATTAAATAAATAATTGGTTATCATTCATTTAGAAAATGTGTGGAAATCCTTTCAGTGCGTCTTCATGGCCCACAAAATGAAATTCCAACTTAGGCTTAGATTCTAGGGTTCACACTTGTTGCTACAGTGGTTCTAACCTTTTCCATCCAACATCTGCTTCCTCAGGCCACTTCCCTTAAGCTGTAGCAAATGTAGAATACTTATCATTCACTCTTTGAACACGCTGTCTTTGCTGGCTTCTGTTCTTTTTACCTGGAATGACTTTCTTCTCCAGTGATATTGACCCAGGTCTTTCCTTTCCTTCAAGACAAAACTTATAACTGATATTTACTTTGAGAGATTGTTCCTGATTCATCCAGGCAGAAAGAAACAGTTTCCCTCCACATTTTAATGTCTTTTCTCATGCCTTTCAAGGAAAAAAAGAGACAGGCATTGAAATTGAAGAAGTTGGCTGAAGCTATGGTGAATTTGGCTGGAAGGTTCAAAATGTGCAGGGTAGGCTGGCGGATTGGAGATAAATGCAATTGCTGTGAGCCCAGCATGAAGGCTGTGCACCCACAGAATTTTCTCTTCAGGGAGGTCAGTCTTTAAGGCCCTCAACTGATTGGATGAGGGAAGATAGTCTACTTTACTCAAAATCCAATTTAAATGTTAATCTCATTCAAAAATCACCTTCATAGAACTATTCAGAATAATGTTTGACCAAAAATATTTGGGTGCCAGGGCCTGGCCAAGTGCATGGAATTAACCATTACATTTGGCCCAAAGAGAACAAATCATCTAGTGAGGTTCATAAAGCAAATTTATATTAAAGCTGTATTCAAACTTCTACTTTAAATTACTAAGTTCCCAAACCTGGGAATAGGCTCTAAATTTCTGGAAAGATCTTGTGGGTCATATTCATGCCAAATTCCTTAAGGCAAAGTAGAAAGTCAGGAAATGAAGGATTAGTTACAACTGCCAAATCCACAGGGTTAGGCCATGAGTCGGTAGCCAAGTAGAAACAGAATCAGTGTGGGAACAGGTGTTGAACAGCAAAAGGCTTTGCAATGCCTAATCACCTCCTTGGGCAGTTGAGTGTATGGATGCGTTGGGTTATTAGCTTGGATTATAGGAAAAGTAGACTTGAAGGCAGGCTCACTAAAGACTGACCAAACGGCAAAAGAATGTTGTGATAATCCAGACCGAAGACGACAGGCGTCCAAGTCAAAGATAATAGCAAAATAGCTAAAGTAGATGTGAAAGAAGTCAAGTTCAAGTTCACAGAACTGGCGAATGATAGAACTCCTGTTCTTATTTTGCAATTATATTTAATTGGTTAACACTAGTCAGGTTCTAAGGATCACTGGGCAAATGAAGACAAGGAGAGAGATATGAAGAGGCATTATAAGTGACCAGAAAAAATATCAACAAAGGTAGTCAATGAGAGATGCTGGATCTTACTGTTTCCCTGCAAATAAATGTGCAGGTATTTGAAACCCTGCAAAAACATAAGAAAAAATTAGATTAGCTTACACAAGAAAACGTATTCCCTTTCATGATAGGAAAAAAAGTATGCAGATAAAGTTAACAAAAGTAAAAACAAAGGTAACTTCATTGATTAGCAAGACTCTACTATATTCTTCAGGCATGTAACCAAATTTAATCCATTAGACATTCTCAAAAATAGATGTTTGCATCCTTTTTATTTCAAGAGGATTAATTACAGCCTGGTATGGTGATGCATTCCTGCAATCACAGCAACTCAGGAAGCTGAGACAGGAGGATTATTAATTCAAAGCCAGCCTCAGCAACTTAGCAAGAAGACCTTGTCTCTAAATAAATATAAAAAGGGTTGGAGATATGGCTCAGAAGTTAAGCACCCTGGGTTTAATACTCTGTACCAAAAATAAATAAATAAATAAAATAAAAAATATGAAGATGAAGATAATTAGACTGTCCAGAGCTGGAGACCCTAGCTGGAGATAGTAGACGCTGATATGTGAATCCTTTGTGACTGTTTCCAAATCCCACACTACTTTCATTTCCGTAGGGTCACCCTTTGAGGGAAGTACAATCAAGGTACTTTGGTTAGCCTCTGATGATCATAGGAGAGAAGACACTGAGACACTGTACACTGCAGAATACTCAGTTGAATTCGAGAGTTATCGTAAGAATCTACCCGCTTCTTTTTCCTTCTTCTTCCTTTTTTTCACAAATGCTTCTAATGGCAGGAATCTGATTGCATGTGTTTCTGTTTCTTGGACGGATGTCTTACATGATGTGTTAGGGCTACCCTTCTAGCTCCTGACGAACCAGGCAGATTCAGAGAGCAACTTTCCGATGCATTCTGCTGGATCAGAGCAAAATAGCAGTCTGATGTGTGTATCATTGCTATCCAAAGCCAACTTTAAAAGCTCAGGAAAATAGTTCGATAAATTAAAGAATCTTGCTCACAAATTATAAATACTGTAGTTGTCTATGTATTTTCTTTTTTTTTAATTTTTTTAAGAGAGAGAGGGGGACAGTGAGAGAGAGAGAAAGAGAGAATCAGTTTTATTTAGTTTTTCATGTGGCTTTCGTTGCTCCGACACTTTGTTGTGTACATGGTGCTGGGGTTTGAACCCGTGTCCTCAAGCATGCCAGGCAAATGCCGTTGCTGCAGAGCCACCGCTCCAGCCCCTGTCTGTATATTGTCTATCAGTATATAAATAACATGATGAAAAGAATAAAGCTGATTATCTTATGGTAATACAGATAGAGAATTTCTGAAAACTATTTAAACTTCCCAGTTAACCAAAAGGGAATTCTTAATGAAAATCGTATATTCCCAAACTCTTAAAAAATTTATGTAAACACTTAAGATTACTTTCTACATTAAAAAAGTCTTCTACTTTTCATATTTGCATCACCTCATTATGTCATAAAAATTCTGCAATATCTACAGGATAAAGAAGGTAAAGAATCTTCCTCTATTTGTATTCCTAAGGGAAAAATAGAGGTAAACATATGATATTTACACAACAACATGGCCAAAGACCAGCATCTGAACCATTACGTAGCAAATAATTTTGAATCACTTAATATGTGCTGGTCTCTAGGGATTCAGAGTGATAATGTGTATAACCAGAACATTAAACATATGAAGATAACTGGATATGGATTATACATGAAAAGAATGGGTAGCTGGATGGATGGATGAATAATAGTGTTGTGGGATAAATTGTATCCTTCCCAAATATATGTGTTGAAGCCTTAACCTCTACTCTGACTACTTGGAAATAGGGCCTTCAAGGAAGTAGTTAAGGTAAAA
Source organism: Aplodontia rufa (assembly GCA_004027875.1). Classification (NCBI taxonomy): domain Eukaryota; kingdom Metazoa; phylum Chordata; class Mammalia; order Rodentia; family Aplodontiidae; genus Aplodontia; species Aplodontia rufa. The sequence goes on along the minus strand of PVKS010000353.1, from coordinate 39,190 downwards.
TGAGATAATAAGGATGGGGGGTACCAATTTCATAGGACCTATATCTTTAGGAAGAGACAAGTAAGAACACACACTCTCTCTCTGGGAGTGTGTCTGCATGCCAGGCACGTTCCCATGCACAAAGAGGAAAAGCAATAGGAGGGACAACAGAGAGAAAACCATCTTCTATAAGTCAGGAAAAGGGGCCTTGCCAGAAGCCAACCCTGCCAGGCCTTGCATCTTAGACTGAACAGTGGCCTTCAGAACTGAAAAAAAAGGTCTGTTGCTAGCCTAGTAGTGGTATCTTTCTTGTGGTATCTTATAGAATCATGAGCTCACTAATACAGATGGCTAGACAGCACTGTGGAAGCACAGGAGAAGTTACCTAAATTTCTGGTCAGATAACAAGGACGACTTCAAAAACAGATTCAAGACTTTTTTCCTTTTTGATTTGCTTATTTTAAATTATAAATGCAATACATATGCATTATAATTTTACAACAGTACAGAAGATATATAAAGTTTAAAAAACATGATATTGCTCTATTTGTGTCCAATGTTTCAAAGGCAGGCACTTTTGAAGAGCTCAGTGTGAATACTTGCAGACCATTTGAAAAGAGGTGATTTGCAAGGGAAAAGGGGCATTCCCTATGGAGTACCAAAAGGCAGAGCAGGTGGAGCAATTCAAAGGGCATGTGCAAAAGCTGATGGGTAAAATCAGGGAGGAATGAAGAACCTCTCACAACTCTGAGCAGGTTCATGTGGCCATGGGTAGTGTGCATCAGCCCACTGGGTTACATGAAATGGCAGACACCAACCCATGAAGACAAAGCAGGCCCAGGGATAAGAACAGATGGTGCACAGAAGAAAAACAGTTCAGAAACCTAGGAGAGGATCTCCAACCTCACTCAAACTTAGAAAACTACACTGATGTCATTTTTCATTTTTCTGACTGACAATTATAAAGAAGTTTTACAAAATGCTCTTCTGATGAAGCTGTGTGGGTGCAGCACTATAAGACATTGCTGCTGGGAAACAGAATGGCATAACCTCATACAGGTGCGTGGCCGTAAAGTCACACAGAGAACTACCCTTTGACCTAGCAGCTTCACCTCTGGGCAAATATAACAAAGATCCTCCAATAAAATATGAAAATATATGCATACAGGAGTTTGATGCACTACTTTTACAAAGCAACATACAGGAAACACTCTAAGTGTCTGTGAATACATGACTAATAAAAGAGAAGTTATGGCACATCTATGAACTGAGCACTGAAGCTATAAAAGGAAGGAAGAACAATGCTGTATAATACTATGAAATAGTCGGGAGGATATACTAATAACTGGAAAAAATCAAAATGAAAAACGTACAATGAAGTACCATTCTTCCTATAAGACAGTTTAGAATATGCAGAGGAAACACACACACACACACACACACACACACACCACACATACTATATTAATATTAAAACATAAAAGGATACATCAAAACAATTTTCAAGTGAATATCAATGGAAGGAGGGTGGGGGACTGTGAAAGAGTTTGAAAGATAAAGGATGGAATAGAAGATAGGTTCTTTTGAATATAATTTTTATAAATTTGACCTTGGAACTACACAAATATTTTACTTTTGTCAAAATGAGTTAACAAAAACAACTTACAAAATTTGGAAGGAAAGGGGCTAAAGCGAAGGCTAAGTGTTTGGAGCACTTGCCTCGCATGCATGAGAACCCCAGTTTGAACCCCAGCACCACATACACAACTAAATGTCAGAGCAACGAAAACCAGACAAAAAACTAAATAAAAATTGCTTCTCTTTTTCACTCTCTCACTCTCTCAATCTCTCTCTCTCTCTCTTTGTTTCTTTTTTATTTTAATTTGTTTTTGGAAGAAAAGCAAATAAAAGCACTGAATTTTATATGAAAGTAGAATTCATAACCACACAAAATGGACCCATTCCTAGTCATTCTAAAGGCAATAATTTAACTTGTCATTTATAATGGTGTATACCTATGCAGAAGAAAATTACAAAACAAACAAACAAACAAATACCTCACTTTTTTTAATAATCATACAACATTGCTGATGGTGAAGCTGGACATGCCATTCTAAGCTATGATATGTGCATGGAGACATGAAGAACATGAATGATTTTATGGGTGTTTTTGACTTCTGTGACTTTTGGCATGAGCAATAGTACATAACGAAAAACTAGTAAGATTAAGTAAAAACTGTATTGAATTGAAAGTGTTTCTATGCAATTAAGGTACTTTTTTTTCTCTTGTAAAAAATATGCATTTCAACAACCTGGTGACAATAAGCATTTTTCTCATTCAGTGTTTAAGGGTCATATATCATTGAAAGGGTGCAACATACTTTCTAGAAATGCCTAAATCCAAGTCCTGGATAGAAAGGTGCAAACCATTTTGATGGAAAGGAAGCTATCAGAGACTACTAGGGCCGTATCAAATGACTGAAGCATCAAATTGATATGGAGCAATTTGAATGTCAATAAAAATAATTCCAGTAAATTGAAATATACAATTTTATTTCTTAAATTTGTATTTTCATAACTTTTTCCAAAAAAGTATTGCTTTTCTTTTAAAACAAATCTTAATGGTCTACTTTTAAAAGATCCCATAGCACCAACTCATTGGTTGGAAGATGCTAAATAAATGGAAATAAATATTTAAGCATTTTTTGCTGCCTTTCTTTAGAAATTTTCAGAATATAGTGATCCATTTCTAAAAACTGACAAACTCTCTTTTCTTATATTCAGAGATGATCAAACAGAGAGAATGTACTCTGTGGTGTAATTTTTCAGCATTAAGGTTCAAAAATAATTCCAAAGACTTTGGAATCTGTAACTTGGAGATAGGGAAGAAGTGATATTTTACAGATAAATTTCTGAGACCAACCATACATATGATATTTATCTTCTATAGCAGGATGTCTTGGATGAAAGTGATTTTTTGGTACTCTTGAGACTCTCATGGAAGCTATTGAGACAGATTAGGAGAAACAGTGAAATGGCTAGGTAGTCAGGACAGAGGGCCCCTATCCAAGACCTAGCTGGTAAAGGCAGAGAGTGATTGACAGGGCATGCTCAGGGCCTTCAAATGGAAAAAGACCTTCAGGCTCCCCTTTATCCCAACTAAGAGATGGGGGTGGTCACAGGTGGATACTAGGAAGTATTTGCCACCTTTTGTTTTAAGCAGTGGTGCTCTTGACCAGTTTCAATGCCTACTTTATATAGATTTTTTAACCAATGGTGTTCCTGACCAGTTTCAAGGCCTGTTTTACATAGATTTTAACTAATGGAGTTGATGCATTTCTCAATGCCTGCTTTGCATGAATGTTAATTATGCTCACCCCCCAAATCTATATAACCTCCAGCCTAACCTCCATTAGTCGGTGTCCTGATTCCAGGTCCCCCTTCGCCTTGTGGAGCCTCTGCTCTTCTTCCTAAATAAATCCTACTCCTTTTACTCCTCCTTCCGTGGTTGTCCATGGATTTTATTCTTCAAATTCATGAGACAAGCACCCAGAAGATTGGCACCGAATTCCCGGGATGAATTTCCACCACACCAAGAGTTGCAACACCCAGCTTTTAGCTGGAGAGCTGCTAACACTTTCGGCTGCAGACACCTGCAGCCAGCCCAAATTCCCAGTTTTAGCTAGGAATGGCTGCAAACACTAGAAGGGAGCTATTTTGGCTGCTGGAATCTGTAGTGTCCCAGAATCCATTCACCAAGGGAAACAGAGAACCTGGCCTCATCTCAAAAACCCCGCATCACTATGACACTTGTTTTAAATTATGCATATTAAGGAGGAGAAGGGAAGTGTTTCAGTCACCTTTTTCACTGCCGTGACTTAAGACCTGACAAGAAAAGTTTTAGAGGAGGAAAGGACTATTTTGAGGCTCATAGTTTCAGAGGCCTAAATCCATAGAAGGCCAGCTTGACTCCTAGTGCCTCAAAATGAGGCAAAGCATCACGGCAGAAGAGTGTGGTGGAGGAAAGCAGCTCAAGACATTTTCAGGAAGCAGAGAGAATCTCCACTCACGTGATCCAAAATATATAACCTAAAGGCACGCCCCCCCAATGACTTATCTTCTCCAGTCACACCCATCCTGCCTGCAGTTAAGACCCAGCTAATCCCTATCAGGGGATTAACTCGCTGATTGGTTTAAGGCTCTCATAACCAATTGTTTCACCTCTAACGTTTTTTGCATTTTCTGACACATGAGCTTTTAGGGGATACCTCACATATAAACTATAGCAGGAAGGAAGCAAAAAATCTCCTTTGAATAGCACCTGGAGAGTGACAAAATCCTGGTACCCAAAAGGGAGCAGCTAGCTCCTTCTAGTCAGGGTGAGAACCACAGAGTACACAGAATAAAACTACTTTTTAAAATGTTGTTTTTAGTTGGATGAAAAGCAATGTTTGTTCTTGCTCATTTCAGGATGTTTTATATAAAAAAATAGTTTCACCATAAAGATCATTTTTGAAATGCAAGAGCTTATATCCATCCAATTATGAGACCATAAACATTGTTTAAAAGTTACTTATCAACATAAATGATCTTGCATATCTGACACATTTTTATACAGAAAAGGACAGAGTCATAGATCCAGGCTTTCATAACGCGATGCCCTGTAACTCATGTTTACTTTTGCAAAATAATGTTCTGAGAGAACTAATGCTTCCAAGTGACAAGTGGTTATTCACAAAGAAAATGCATGAAAGACTGCACTTGTACAGCTTTGGGGAGTATTGTTCTCTGAATGATGATGAACCCTAATGTTTCTTACACCTTTACTCCCTGTGTCACATGTGGGGTGGGCCTTCTAAGATGTATTCCTAAGTGCAGTGCGTTGCTTGTTTTCATATGTACATATTCTATTATTTCTTTAAATACCAGCAATGCTGAAAGAGGAATCTAAATAAATTGCTTTGTATGTTGCAAGGGCACTGACATCTCTGAGGTTCTAGAAATTTCTATTTGTTTTTTTGATATCTTGAAACTTGTACACATAACTTCCTCAGACAAGGGTCTCATATCCAGAATCTAGAAAATCCTCAAAAATGTCAACTACAAAAACACCAACAGCCCAATTGATAAATGGGCCAAAAAGCTAAATAGAGTCTTCTCACCAGAGGACATTGATCAAGCCAATGAATACATGAGAAAGTGCTCTAAATCTCTAGTAATCAGAGAAATGCAAATGAAAACCACATTAAGATATCACCTTACACCAGTCAGAATGGCAAAGATGAAGAAAATAAACAATAATAGATGCTGGAGGGGCTGTGGAGAGATAGGCACACTAACACACTGCTGGTGGAGCTGCAGACTGGTATAGCCCCTCTGGAAAGCAGTATGGAGAATCCTCAAAAAATTAGGGATGAGTCCACCATACAACCCTGCTATTCCACTCCTGGGTATCTTTCCAGGGGACTTAGAATCAGCACATTATAGTGACACAGCAATATCTATGTTCATAGCAGCACAATTTACTATGGCTAGGCTATGGAAACAACCCCGATGTCCCTCACTGGAAGAATGGACCCAAAAACTGCGGTACATTTATACCATGGAATATTACACAACAATTAGTAACAATGATATTGCAGCCTTTGAAGGTAAATGGATGGCTATGGAAGAGATCATGATGAGTAAAATCAGCTTAATCCAGAGATCTAAGGGTCAATTGTCTCCACTCATCTGTGGAGATAGGGATTAGACCATGGACAATGAGAAAGTTGGTCTAGTAGCATGAGTTAAATCCAGATAAGATGTAAGGTTTACAATCTAATACTTTTTTTAGAGATATAGTGGGAAGGGGAAGGGAGGGATAAGGGAGGGTAATTGGTGGGGGGTACTCCTGGGGATAATTGCAATATCCAGAATATATACACATTTTATATAATTTTGTTAAAATCTTGTAAGGTTGTTCAAAAATTAAAAAAAATTAAAAAAAATAAAATCAATAAACACAATTTGCAATTATAAAATAAAATAAAATAAACATAACTTCAAAACAAAAGCAATATCAACTGAAGCAAATGATTCTGTTTATCTAGAGTAATTTTTCTCAAGAGGACTGATTCCTCTCCACTCCCCCAAAGACCCTTAGCCATGACTGGAGACATGTTTTGGTTGACGCAAGGGACAGGAGTGTTATTAGCATCTAGCAGGTCGAAGCCATGATGTTGCTGAACATCTGCAATGTGCTGGACAGACCCCCACAACAGTGAGTGATCTAATCTAAAATGCCCATAGTGCTGACCAACTGTTGCTAAAAGAATTTCAAACCTATACAGACATGGTGGCTCACATCTGTAATCTCAGCAACTCAATAGGTTAAGGCAGGAGGAGCTCAGGTTCAAGACCAGCCTCAGCAACTTAGTGAGAACCTAGGCAACTTAGTGAAACCCTGTCTCAAAATAAAAAATAAAAAGGGGATGTGGCTCATTTGTAAAGTGGCCCTGGATTCAATGATCAATGCCAAACAAGCAAACAAAACAATTTAAAAACTCAACTTAAGGGCTGGAATGGAGATGCTTGCCTGGAATGGGTGAGGACGCATGTCCAAACCCCAGCACCACATACACAATAAACTGTCCAAGGATGGCCTATGAGGAAACTAAATAAAATTGTTTCTCTTTCTCCCCCTCACTGTCCCTCTCTTAAAAAAAATAAACTCAACATAATGAAAATTGTTGATTTCATTTTCTCAACTATTCCCAGCCCAATTATTTGTTATGAAACATCAGCAATCCTAATGATGATGATGCTGTCATATTGTACATTCTTGTACCCCAATACACGCAATTCTTTGCCTCTCAACTAATAGTCTGCTTATGTAGGGGTTTCTCTGTGTGCAATTGAGACCAAAGTATTTAAGAGATCACCAGGTAAGTACTTGGGATTGACTGCAGGTGCACTATTTCTAAATTTGGAAGGCCACCCAGGATTTGGGTAACAAGGGGATCAGGGGAATTTCATGAGGTTCCCTCTCATCTAAGTAAGATAAGGGAAAGATGATCCACGAGCTGGAACAGAGAATGAAAATGACAAAAACTACACTTTAGTATTTGCTTTATGGCTTTCAACCACTATTTCTGTACTGCAATAATTATTATATGGAGAAATGAGAGGTAATTTCCATTTTGTTTCCAAAGTATATTGGTTTTATCTCAATACAGAAAAGCATATTTTATGGAATGTAATAACAAAATGGCAGTCACTTTAAGACCTAAAATATGATTTCAGTGCTTGGCTCCAAGAGTAGGTAAATGTGCCATTTTACGTTGGCTGACACCTCTGTGCAGAGTTACAGAACAGTACCATTCGGTCACAGCTTTTGCAGATTGCTATCACCCAGAGACCTTTTTATAAAACTGAAGCTTAGCAGAGCAACGTGAAACCTACCGCATTATTGGATCACGTAGATGTACCCAGTGGTCTGGAGCATTACGAGGCAAAACCGACTTCCAAGTTTAAATTGCTGCCACCCTGGGATGAATGGAAAAGCGCCAGCTAGCTTCTTCCAAGATGAGAATGACCTGTCTCTATTGCAGAAAAAAAATACACATAAAGTATTACTCTGATCCTCAAACAGGCTATCAAGAAGAGGTTTTCCATATGAGAATAAAGGAAGCAAATTATCTAGCAGTGTGCACACTCATGGATATCACCTTTCAGGAAAATGACATTCGTTCCAGAAGTTAATGGATGAAAAAGGAAGTCAACGGGTAGGATGTGCTATTACCTGAGAGGATTTTTTGCTCCATTTCAAAGGTCTGGGAGCCTGGATTTCATGCATACACCATCATTGGAATAAAAGCTGAAAATGTTTAGGTCAGGTGAGATGAATACAGTAGCTGGTGTGAATTAGTATGTTATTTAAAATACTACAGCTTCTTTTTAGAGGAATTGAAAGGTTTTTTTTTTTCAATATCCTATTTTGTATATTGGTACTGGGGACAACACCAACAGGGAAGCATATTCTCTTCTGAAAATCAAAATTTGAATTCTTAATAAAAAATGCAAATGGCATGAAAAGTAATAGAAAGAAAATACTGATGAGGGATCAAGTAGAAAAACCATGCATTTGAACCATCTTTTGGTATTTCACTCCTAAACCATGTATAAATGTCATGTCAACATCACTCAGCAACTCAGACAAAACAGAAACAGCTTCCCATTTTTTCTTATAAAATATGACAAAGACTATACCATGAGAACTTTTTAAAACCATTTCTAGAAAACGAAGAGAATCTTTCTCTTCATTACAGGTAATTATATTTTCTAATATGACAGTATTTGAATCTACTTTTTCTAAAAACTTGACATTTTAATTGTCTTCCTATTAATTTCCCTTGTTAATTTATTAAAAACTTTGTAGTTAGTGCTCTTTAAATGTAGGATATTCTACCAGACAAATTCATATAATGATATCTTTTTCACTTCTTTTTAGCCTGAGCTTAAAGAAACTATGGGAGAAAAAAAATTTAAAGGATAAAAGTGAGAGGAAAATAAGAAAGTTTATGAGGGACTTTATTTCACACTGGTATTAACAAATTATCTAGAGTCCCTGACTCAGTCCTTTCAGTGCAAACCCAGTATACAAATGAAAGCAAAATGAAATGATTATGTTTATTTATCTCTGCCAAAACATTAGTAATTTTGAAATATTAAAACACTGAAATGCACATGAGGAAAATTTCTAAGTAGCAAGGACCACAGGTATTTGAAATGCATAATATTAGTGAGTTGTAACTCACTGCAAATGTTACAAAGTGGTCATGTTTCTTAAGAGAAGGTAAAAAGCTGAATAAAATTGAATGAAATATTAAAAAGCAGAGAATAAGGAATAAAATATAATAGAAGGAAAATGGGATAAATAATGCCAAGGACGAAACAGCTATTGATATTTTATTGCCTGATTTTGTTGTTTTTGTTATTGTTATCTGATTTTTAATTTTATTTTTACTGCTATTATTAATGCTGTTTGGATCTGGGATCTGCCTTTATCACCTTCAAGACTTAAAATGATTCAACTGAATTCAAATTGAATTTTTTTCCTGCCAAATGAGATCTGATATTTCAGAATCACACGAAAAATTAGGGAATAAAGGAATGAAACAATTTACTGAAGCTTGGGGCAAGGTAGTGATGAAAAATTTGATGCATCAGGCATCTGCAGACAGTCCTTTCATTTTAATCACAATTTGAAATATAAAAGGTAGGATTTTTTAGTAAGTGCTCTAGGCATTGGTGTCCTAAGTTGAGTAATTGTTGAGTACTTTTCAGGGTTGGGAGTTTGATGTGAGTGAATAGGAATTCACTGACTGGAAACTGGATCACAATGGTCATCTAGGGAGGCCCTCTTTGCCATTGTACAAATGAGCCAAGCACTAGAAAATAACTCCAGTACATCTGTTTATGATGGCTTTTGGCATTTGAAACAAGATTATTCAGATCATCTGTGATATCTTAACAATGATCTGGTTCCCAGCCTGCTAATAATTCATGCATTTCGGAATAGAAAAATAAAACTTGGGTTTTTTTTTTGTACAGAAATAAATAAAAGTATGTTTTTAAAAAAGAAAACTCTGGGATGAAAATTGTGGTAAATAATTCTAAACCAAGTTTTATTTTGTTCCTTGTTAATACACTCAAATTTCCTGAATGAGTTAAATAGAGGGACTTTATTAGGATACAAGCTCTACTGTAAAGTCATTAACTTATGGTTATAAAACACATTACTAAAGACTGAGATGAGAAAACACGAACCTTTACCTAATCAGAAAATGTGTACTTTAAACAAAAACAGCTCAGAAACAAAGTTTTCCCAAAGGAAAATAATGACTATCGGTTTTGTGAATAACCTAGGCATAACTCTAGTCTTTGATTCTAAATTTGGAAAAGCACTCTTGGCTAATAACTGAACCCACATCAGTAGTTCCCATTCTAGCTCATCATGGAAACCCCTCAAGCCTATTCAGATCTACTAGGTAAGTATATCTGGGGAAACATCCATAGAATCTGAAATTTTTATGAAGCTTTTTAATGATCTATCAGGCTCTGGGACTACTGGTCCGGGTAAAACTTTTAAGAGAATAAAACTTTTGCACTAAGACTCACATCCATATTTTTATATAATAAAATTTATAAAATATCAGATATAATGTAAGCTGAGTATATGAATAGGTCACAGTGTGTAAAAGTAAATTTTTTGATACAGTATTTCACCCTTCCCCCTAAAAATTCATTGGGTCAATAGGCTGGGGAATTTATACAGGATAAATGTTTTCTTTGGCTATTTTTATTTTTTAATGGAGCCTATTTCCACCAGATCCTTAACATAGTAAAGAATTTCTTGCATCTTTTTGAAGAAGGCTTTAAAGTAAATTGAATCAACTGGACCTTCAGTTTAGGGCTGTGTCAGGTGACTCTGGTTTGCTTTGGCCTCCATGAACTTCGAACATAGATAAGATACTAAACCTTTCGTTTCTGTTTTATGATCAATTTGGTGATATCAGAATTAGACAATCCAATGATAATGGTTCCAAATTCAAGGTGACTTTGAGATGAATTCCTTCAATAAACATCTTCTTCACAGAATATTTAGTGCCAGGACCTGATTTGTCTGATAGGGTGAAACTCTTTTTTGTTAGTTTAGCATCCATTAAAGGCATTACAAAGCATTAATTGATTTTTTATGAACATATAAGAGGTATCAGTTCCCCCCCCAAAAAAAAACCACATGAAATGTGGTAATTCAGTTATTGAGTGTGAAATCCCAGCAACACCACATTGCTGGCTGTTAACTCTGACTTCTGCTGAGTTTGAAGTCATGTATTACTCTGTGGTAAAGTTCATGGCGTTGGTCAAGGGTCAGAAGTTCAAATGAGGACCCTGCTTTCTGTTTTCTCACAAGATAAAGCAAAAATATCAATAGCCTTAAAAGCTGGAATTTGTGTGAATCTCTTCAGGACTTCACATACTCTTTATTGATTTCAAAAATAAATGCAAAGAAGCATCTGTGAATAGAAATAGGCCAAGGAGATCTTCCAGTGGAAAAATATGAAGATCATATGTGAAAATAAAGCATGCTTCACACTGTGTAACTGTGGAAAATCTAAGAACATTTTATTCAGACATTCTTTTTAAAGATAGCATTGAGTTTTGTCTGAACTGATGGCCACATTATAGAACTTCACTTGCACATTTACATATATATTGAGGTCAAAGCCTCTGGTACGCCTGTATCCTATTGATGAAACCAGCTTTTAATAATGATTTTGTATTACCTTGATAAATAATTATTCCTGATGGAGATTCAATTTGACTAAGCCCATTTTAATTGTACAGTTTTTGTTCTACAATAGGATTCAAGTGTTGGTGGATATAATTTATAATATCTTAATATGTTTTACACAGACATATATTTATGATTTTAAATGTCAACTAAACAAAAGAAGATAGGGCATTGTTTATTTTGTTTCTCACACTGGTTTCATTTGTTTGGAAAAAAAATGTTCTACTGAAAAAGTCCCATTCTTCATGCCCATCACTCATCTTGTTAAGGCTGAAATTCACATTTCTGTTAGGGAGCCCCTCTCTCTTAAGAAGCAGACCCCCATGGTGAGGAGAAACCTAAAACCCTCCCCAGAGATTTTGCCAGTTCTCAAGAGGTAATGGTGCCAAGGGTGCATATGGGGGTCCCTTCACCTCGACCCCACGTGGACAGCCTCTGGGCCATTTCACATCCTTTAGATATGAGACTTGGAAGCACCACCATTTCAAAATCAACACCAAAAAATGCACATTGTTTCACTGGAAAACCAGCAACAAAGCTATGTAGAGTAGCATGAAATTCTTGTGAATATAGAAAACATTCTAAAAGATGTAAATTGAAGAGACAACAGAAATGGATTACCCTTACCTGAATGTCCCTAGTTTTCTCCTGGGCTCTCTCTCTCTCTCTCCTTCCACACCATCCATATTTATTCCCTTTCCTGGAGTACAGGGATCTCATGTTAAGTCTTGGCCTCAGTGATTGCTGGAAAGATCAGCAGTATGCTAGACAGGTTTAATGAAACCAGGAGGAGTTTTGCCTGGAAAGACTTTCTGCTCCTGGATTTTAACTTAGAAATAAATGCACAGAAGCTATCTCACAAACAAGAAGCAAAGAAACCAACACACAAGAGTCAGGAAATGCAACCTGCTTTCCTCTTTCAAGCCCGTGTCCAGTCAACCCACCCAGCATCTTGCAAACTCACGAGGCAGGCCGTTTCTGTTTCATCTGTCAGTTTATTTTGCTACTTGCACTTGACAACTCCTGATATAAAAAATAAAGACGTTGTCAACGCTCTGATCCATCGTCCTTACACAGAGTTAATATGAAAATGTCTTTAAACAGTTCACGGCAGGGAGAAATTCTTCTTTCATGATGAGCTTATTTTTTCTTAATTGAGGTAACTAGAACTAGAAAATATACCATATTTCACTTTTCCCTTGGCTGCAATAATTAAAGCCATAACTTAACCCTGTGTTCCATTACAATAAACGTCTTTCCCTAGATTGGAGTACAGTCATCTATCCATAATCTTATTTCCTCTCCCCCTATATTTTGTCTTCATCTTATTTTTATTTTGTTCCTGCTGTGTCAACAATTATTAGAAAAAACAACTTCAGTGGCAAATTTTTAATTATTCAGAATAAAGAAGAATAAGTAGATTTCTCTATTATTGGTTAAGAAAGTTTTCTTTAGAAGTGCTATTTATTTATTTATTTTAAAGAGAGAGGGACACAAAGAGAGAGAGAGGGAAAGAGAGAATCAATTTTATTTTAGTTTTTAATGTGGCATTCAATGGTCCCACATTTAGCTGTGTACATGGTGCTGGGGTTTGAACCCCAGTCCTTGTTCATACCAGGTAAACGCCATAACCACTGAGCCAACACTCCAGCCCCTAGAAATGCTATTTATTTGACGTCAATACTTTGCACTGAATAACAAACATTTTAAATTAATAAAATCACAGTATAGGTTATCAGATAAATCAGATTGTTATAATTACACAAGTAATTACTCAGAATCAAGGGAGCATGATCAAAAGATGACTATGCAAAATTAGTTCATGGGTTTGAGTGGATAAATAAGTACAGCAAACATGTTTTCTGAATTAATGATTATTCTATTATGATCGAACAACTCATCAGTACAGATGCAGACATACTTATTCACAATATGTACTTATATCTTCATATTTACTAAATACCCTTCTATTGCACATTGGTTAAACGACTTTTATTTTTGAAACTAATGAAAACATAAATATATCTCAGGGGATAAAGAAGTTGAAAAAGCATTCCTGATGTCTCTTCTGGCCTCTTTAACTGTGCACATCAAGGCAGCTGATCATAGGGGAACCGAATCTGAAATAGCAGTTATCAATCGCATATTTATTTCCCGGTCAGCAGAATAATTTACTGTTCTCTTACCATGTTGACAGATAAAACCTGATTGTGAGATCAGTGCCTAAAATCCTAAATTGGAAACAAATAATATGATTCAAGCGAAGGAAACACTTCACAGGCAAATTCAGAAGGAAGCACAATTATATTGTGCCGGAGCCAGCCCCAGCAGAACTCTCGGGTCCCCGAAGGATGAGTGGAGTCGGCGCCGAGGAACGTCTCGAACCTCCGGGACAGATTGCAAGCAGACACAGTTCCCTGCTTGAGCAAAACGCCGTCAGATCTTTATTCTGATGTATTTTTATACAGGTAGCAAAACAATACTTTCATTAACCGTTTCGTTACATTTGACTTCTTTTTAAAATTTCTCGGTAATCCCTGTCATTAACATACTTCCTTGAAACCACAATGTTTCTTTTTCTTTTTCCGTAAACGTCTTTTTTTTGAGGCATTACACCCTCTACCTGTGTTACACTTAAAGAGTACAACAAGGTCAGCTTTCTGTATTTACTCAGGAGTTTTTGCACAAGCATTTTACTAGGAAATTTTCTTGCTTTTGGTAATACACCATTGTCCAGCTTTAGTGCCCTTTTCCAAGCAAGCAATTGGCATTGCATTACAGTTCTAAATTAACTAAAATTATGTTGTTGTCACCTTACTATTAGTAACCTTACAAAAATAGTTATGTGTCCTAAGTTCTAAGAAGCAGAAACTTAAACTATTTAAAAACAAAGGCAAAATGAGAAGTAGAAAAACATGTTCCTTAATCACTCATGTAATATGCAGTATGGACACTTGATTTTTAGATAATATATGTGTAACTGTTTACGTATGCTGTTTCTTTGTTTCTTTGTCCCACATCACCAAGGTAGCCCCTGACGTACAAGTCTCTGAAGAAATGGCAAGCACTGGACGTTAGTCCATTTGCCATTAATATTAGCGTTTTTCATTTTCATTGTATATTCCTATAAAAAACAATGGTGGGTGTGTGGGTGGAGGGTCTTAATAATTATTTATTTGGGTTTCTCTAGATGGATACCGCAAATGTCCTCCAATATTATAGGCTACATATGGTGGTCCCTGTACTGTGGAAACAGCAAATCTCCTATTATGTCTTTGATTGTTTAGCTGGTAAAACATTAACAGGACTGGATGTAATCAACATGGGTGAGAGTAATTGCTGTAAGTGTAATTTTCTTAAGAAATTTTCAAAGTTGGATTTTTTTATTATCTGGGCTTTTTTAGCGTGGTGTTAATATATTTTTTAAAGGCATTTCTCATCTTCCCTCAGACTCCGCAGACCTAATGAATTATTATTACTTTTACAACAATCTTTATCATCAATAACAAATTTTTCTGGAATTTTGATCTGCAAATACATAGTGATAAGCATGACCATTATAAGAAAACACCCAATTTCTAGGAGAGATAACAGTGGCAATTTTCTGGAATGGTGGCCTTGCCAAGCCCTTCCCCATGCCTGGACCTTGTCAATCAACATGGTAGAAACGGTCCCCGCCAATATTGAAGGGATGAGAAGATGCTCAAAGAATCAGAATATGTACAGGATTAGAATTTCAACAAAACTAGGACCTGTCCTGAGAACTCCCTTAGGAAGGACAAATAGGCAACCAACTCCTTTAAAGGTCTGTAAAAGGGATGAGTGAGCATCATTGATCCACCATTGTGGCACTCAGATTCAGCACAGTAATTCCAGGAGAAAGTTTGATGGCTAAGTTTACTCATTTGCTGATCCTCAGTTAACAGGGAACAAGACTTTGATCGGCAGCCTCTCCGAGAACACACAAACTGAGAGAGCCACAGTTCCCCAAAGGAATATCAGGTGCTGCTTCCAAAATCTATACAGAAAGATATTGATCAGGCCAGCACAACACCCTGGACACCAGTCTAACACAATCTAGAAGGAGAAAGGTAGCAAAGGAACTGACTGACAGGAAGAAGCAGTGAAAACCAGCAAGTCGAGTGAAATCATCTGAACAAATATTGGGTGTACTTTACCAGAGTAGGTCATACATGACAGCTTCTAACACTGTATGCACAGGTTCTAAGGTGAAAGCAAGTCAGTTAGTTTTTCCTTTCCCAAAATCACAGGTAGAAGGAAAACAAACCACTTTAAAATATACTAGAGAGGTGCTGCTTTCTTCTGACCCAGTTGGTAAGGCCACTTTCCATGCTGGTTGTCATTCACACCACTTCTTGAGCCTTTCCCTCCTTGTCTGTAGTGTGTGAAGTGAGATTGATGCCCTGTGTGCCTATCAGTCCCGGGAAGGATTTCCTTCTCTCCTGAGTTGCACAGACGTGGGCATGTGTTTGAGGCTGGAATCTTTTTGTAATTATTTACGTTAATGGACTGGAAGTGCCTTACCCAAGTTCTCTCTGAAGTATAAGTGCCAGCTCTGACATGCATCTCGGAATTAGAAGTTTAGAGAATTTGACCATGTTCAGTGTAGAGGATGAAGCATCATTTCTTGGGATCTTAATATTTTCAGCACAAGGCTATGACATAGTTTTACAAGGAAAGCATTCGTTTCATGAGGTAATCACTCTTGCTAGTGATTTTCCTTAATCCTTAGGAGAAGTCATAGCAGATGTTTTTCTGCTGAATTCATGAAGTGCATTGTTTTTATTTGTGACTTTTCAGTCGTTTTCATATATTCCATCACCACTACCTAATACCAGAACATTCCCACCACCCCAAAAAGAAACCTGTAATTAACAGTTATTGTCAATCCCCACACCTCTGACTCCATCTAATTACTAGCAAGAGATAATATAATTTCTTGCCCAATAAATTTGCTTTTGCTGGAAAGTTTGAATATGTCCATAATCATAAATGAAATCACGCAACACAGGCCCTTTTGTATCTGTCATCTCTTATTTAGCATAATGATTTCAAAGTTTTTCCATATAGTAATGCATATCAGTGCTTCATTCATTTTCATGGCTGAATAATATTCAATTTTTTATCTATAATGTATTTATCAATTGATGAGCATTTCAGTTCTTTCTATCTTTTAGCTATTATGAACACACAGTGAACACTCAAGCAGAAGTTTCTTATGAACCTGTGTTTTCAGTGCCCTTGAGTATCTACCTGTGGTGGAGCTCTTGAAGCACTTGGTAACTCAGTTTCTTTGCATCATCTCCAACATTTTCCATTCCTTGTGATTGTGTATGATTACAGCCATGCTGGTAAAGGGCTATCTTATTGAGGTTTTGATTTGTATGACTAATGGGATATCTGTGTGTTTTCATGCATGTGCAGTGTTTTTTATTTAACCATTTGTATATTTAATTTTGAGAAACACTTATTAAAACTTTCTGACATGTTTTGATTGTATTATTTGTCTTCTTGTTATTGAACGACTTGTATTCTTTATATATTTAGTACCAGTACCTTTTCAGATACATGACTTGAAATATTTTCTCCCAATCTGTAATCTTTCTTATTTTGGTAATGGTATTCTTTGAAGCACAATGAAGCACAATTTACTTTTCATTTTGATGAAATCCCCCCACTATTTTTTCCTTGTGTTTTAGTGCCGTTCCTAAGAATCCCTTAACTAATTCAATGCCATGGAGTTTTACATGAATATCTTCTTCTAAGAGCTTTATGAACCATTTTGAATACATTTTTAGTATGAGAAAATATTTCAAATTCAATATTTTGCATGTCCATATCTGGTTGTACTCATATCACTTTCTAATTTTTTCTCTTTGAATTTTTCTGGAAGCTTTTCCAAAAATTAGTTTATTCCTGATTTTAGTAATTTCAGCCTTCTAATCTTCCTCTTAATCAATCTAGCTAAAAGCAGTTCAATTCTGTTGATTTTTTTCAAGAATTTATTTTTGGTTTCATGATGTCTGTTTTCTTCTTCTATTTTGTTAATTTTTTCCCTAATATTTGCTATTTTCTTTTCCTTTTGCTTGCTTTGAGGTTATTTTGCTTATTGCTTTTGTTTAAGATGGATAGCTAAATTTTTAATTTGAGATCTTTCTTCTTTTAACATAAATATTTATAACTACAAATTTATCTCTAAATGCTTTAGTTAGTTCCTATAAATTTTGATACCTTATTTCTTCATTTTCATTCACCTCAGAGTATTTTTTTATTTCCTTGTGTCTTCTTTGATCTGTTGGTTATTGTTTAGTCAATAACCAACTGCTGTGACTAAAAGACTCAATAACAATTTCAGGATGAAAAGGTTATTCGGGGCTCACAGGTTCAGAGGTCTTAGTCCATAGAAGCTGGCTCCATTCCTCTGGGCTTCAGATGAGGTAGAACATCATGGCCGAAGAGCGTAACAGAAGGAAGTTGCTCTAGGAACAGCTTCAGAAAGCAGAGACATACAAAATATATACCCAAAAGCAAGCCCTCAATGACCCACTTTCTCCAGCCACATCCTACCTGCCTTCAATTGTGGTTAATCCCTACCAGAGGATCAACTCACTGATTGGATTAATGCTTCTATAACCCAATCAGTTTACCACTGAGCCTTCCTGCTTTGTCTCACACATGAGCTTCTGGGGGGACACCTCATATTCAAACCATAACAATTATTTAGTAGTGTGCAATTTCATTACCAAATATTTATGAGTTTCAAATTTTTCTTTCGATATTGGTTTTTAATTTTAGTCCACTGTGATCTGGGACCATACACTGTGTAATATAAGCTCTTTTCAATCTATGGGACTTTTTCTATGGTCTAAAATATGCATCATGGAGAATGTTTCAAGAGCATTTTAGGAGATGTGTGTTCTGTGGTTAGGTGGCGTGTTCTGTAAATGTCCATTACATCTACTTATTTTATGCTTCTGTTCATGTTTTCTATTTCTTTGCTAATTAAACTTTGTTGAACTTTTCCATAAATTATTGAAAAAAATGCTGAATTATTTAACTATTAGCGTTAAATTGTCTTTTTCCCTACAGTTCTGTCAATTTGTATTCATTATTTCAGGACAGCTATTAGGTACACCGACACTCATAATTTTTATGCCTTCTGGAAAGACAGAGGCTTTTTCATATATAAGGTATACTTTCTATAGCTATACCAATTTTTGTTGAAGTTTATTTTGTCTTGTATTCATAGGGTCACATGAGCTTTCTTTTGATTGTTGATTTCATGGTATATCTTTTTACATCCTTTTACCTTGAAGCTATTTGTTTCTTTCAATCTGAAGTGTATTTTATAGACAGCATATAGTAAGACATCCCTGTTGTCTCTCCCGCGAAGTTTTGCCTTTTGATCATAGTGTTTAATTACATTTAGTGTAATTGCTAATAGGGTAGGCTTTACATCTGCCATTTTGATATTTTTTCTATATGTCATATGTCTTTTCTTATTGTATTCTTTCTCCATTACTGCCTTGTTTTATGTAAAATAGATAGTTCTTAATACCACTTTGATTCCCTTGTTGTTTCTTTTAGTTTGTACTATTTAGATATTTTCTTAGTAGTTTCTCTGTGGATCACAAATAACATCTTGCAGTATAACACTACAGTTTTGATTTAAAACAACTTCTTTTCAATAATGTGAAAACCCTTTCTTTGCTTCAATCTTATTTGATCTCTTATTGTCATGCTTATTAATTCCTTATACATTATGTGCTCATTAACAAAGATGTGATTATCATTCTTTGCAATCAGTTAGGAGAAGAGTACTATAAAAAACTTATTGTAAAACTGTCCTTTAGTTTCACCTATGCAGTTAGCTTTACTGATGCTCTTTCTTCCTCAGTTGGATTCAAGTATCTTTTTCATATCAACTTCAAGTCCTGTCTTTAATATTTCTTGTAAAGATGATCTGGTCATGATGAATCCTTTCAACTTTTATTTTTATGAGTTTTTTATGCCTCATAATATATATCTTCTTTATTGCTAGATAAAAGTTTATTGATTGAGTCTCTTTTCCTTTTGGGACTGAGAGTGTACCATCACCCTACCATCCATGATTTTAATGAGAAATCAGGTGTTAGCTTATTAAGGATACCTTGTACATGAGGAATTGATACTCTTTCTGCTTTCAAGTATTTTTTTAATATTTGCCCTTTTTTAATTTGATAACAATGTGCTTAGGCATAAACTTGAGTTGTGGAAGAGATTGGTCATGAACTTCTCTTTGGGAAATAGGCTGCACAAGGAGACTATCAGATTCTGGAAACAATGGGTAAAGTTTTGTCTTCATCCCTGGATTTCTTATTTATTTTAAAAATTTTTAAAAAGTCCACATGGCATAAAATTTACTATCTTACCAATTTTCAGTACATACTTCAATAGTATTAAAATTCTCAAATATTAGGAAATAGATCTCTCAAAATTTTTCATCTTGCAAATCTGAAAATCTACACTCATAAAATCATAATCTTAGATAAATTCCCATGTCTCCTGGAAATCACCATTCTGCTCTGTCTCTATGATTTTGGCTAATTCAATTACCTCATTTAAGTGTGGTCACATGGTTCCTCTCTTTTGGTAAGCAGCATATCTCATTTAGCATAATGTCTCCAAACTTCATTCATGTTGCAGTATATCAGAATTTCCCTTTGTAAGACTGAATGATATTTCATTCAAGGTAAACCACATTAATTTACCCATTCATCCATCAGTGGACATTCTGGATGCTTCCACCTCTTAGCTCTTATGAATAATGCTTCCATAAAGATAGGTGTGCAAGTATCCTGAGTACATGCTTCAACTATTATGGATATATACCCAGAAGTGAGACTGCTTGATTGCATGGCAGTATTATTTTTTAAATTATTTTAGAAATAGTCATACTGTTTTCCATAGTGATTGCCCCATTTTACAACCCCTTCCACAGAGAGGCTCTACAGATAATGAATATGTGGGGATCCATCCAATACTTTTCAAAGTACACAATAGAAACACAACTACATCACATCACTTTCAAGTTTTCCCTATTTTAGGAGTGGCTGTAGTTTTTTGGGGGGTCTATTCCTTTTTTCAAAAGATTTTCAGTTTGGAATTGTAACTTCACATTGAAATGGTAACAATTTTATATGACATACTTTCAATTACGTTATTGCAATAAATTAATAAATCTATTTATACTCTGTAAATGGGAAATTTACCCTAAGCATGATTTTAAAAGATTTTCATGAGATGAGCTCAAGAAAATGTATGACAATTCTATTTATTGGTTTTATTTAAAGTACGAATATTTTTAACTCTTTTCCAGATGCAATTATCATAAACCAGAGTCCCTTCCTTTATATCACTAAGGGAAAATCATGCTCAATTATGTAGTCAGAAATTTAAACCCAAATTCTTAAATCCAGGTTATCCACTTTATCTATAGCATCCAAATAATTAGAATTCTACTAAATAAAACAAAAAGCATTAAATTTCTGGCCATTTTATGTAGCCATTCACTGAATTTAAAATGCTTATTTCCACCTGTTGTGCTTCAAAAATGGTGTACATTAAACATAGTATTCATTATTTATTTAAATTCCAATAAACATTGAAAGAAGACAGGAGGTTCAGATTTTGTGGATTTAAATGCTTTCAAAAGAGCTCTTTATTTACAAATAAAACACTTTACAGCTTACCTTGTATGCATATGTCCTAAGTGGCTGAAATGCTTTCAGGAAAATGACTAACGTCACTACTGTTAAAGTCCATCACTACTCATAAAGTACTGCAACATCTATGCAAAATGATTTTCTGTAATACTATTAGTACAAAGAAAACTTTATTATAAAGCAACTTCAAAGTAATAAAAGTGCACAGGATTTGATTCTCAACTAAAGTTGAGATACTTTTTAGAACTCTTCAGGCAATTGTAAATACTCAGGATTATCATCTGTTGATGATATTCATTTTAATTAAATACTTTGCTATCTCAATGTGGTATTTTTCCTTATTCATGAATCTCATAAATTTTTTACAAACATATATACATCTAACAAATTTTGCTTACATATGTATATGTACATATATAATTTTTATATATAATTTTTTCCTAAACTAGATAATAACACAGTATTTCTGGGCATTCTAGAAATGAATCCACTTCTGAAGATTCTACAGTGAATCAAAAGAAAACTGAATTCCACCTTGCTATGAAAAGATGTGTTTGATAGTCTCCATTATGTAACTTTGCTTAAAAAGAACTGGGAAATTATTACATGGGAGTAAGAGCTTATATATATTAGGCTAGCAATGTAGGGTAGCACTAGAGTGTTTGAAGTCCTGAACTCTGCCTTTGCCTGATATGAGACTTGGGTAAAGTATTTAGCCCCTCTGAGTATCATTTTCCTATCTATAAAATAATAATAATATTATCCACTAGTATTATGGCACACTGCTTAGCAAAACAGGTGCTCAATATATAAGAGCTATCTATTTTTTATAAATAAAAAAATTTAATAATGGAGCAGAAGAATGAATTTGTTAGGAATCTCTAAGATGAATGACAGGTCTCTGAGCTGGGGAGGGCAAGAGGAAGTCAGAGTTTTACTCAAGGGGAGATTTCTAGAAAGTTCAGGAAGATTTTAAAATTAGTGATGGGAGTGATTGATTTCTCCTTGTATTCAAGGCACAACCTTCATGCAGTATGTGCTATTTCTGATAGGTTAGCATGAGGATTCCATCAGCACAACTATATTACCTTCAAAGATTTACCCTGGAGAAATGGACCTGAAAGACTAGATGTGCCCCCAGACAGAGTTTTCAACCCAGACATGCGCGTGATGGACAGTGGACTGTTCCTGCCTTACGTATAGCCTCCAGAAAAAGGTTTGTGAAATAATTTGTATGCAAACAGGTACATCACCCACAGATTGACAGAATCTTGCATCTTTAAAAAAAATTAGTAAATGGTAGTTAAGGTCCCTGGCACAGTGTGAATTCTCCTCTCCAACTTACTATATGATTTTGGCTGAGCATAAAATTTTCTCCTAAACAAACAAACAAACAATTGAATAATTGCCATCAATTTATGAAGCCTATTGTGATCCTTCTATGATACTATGTATAGAAATGACTTAGTGCAGTGACAGGAACATTATAAACACACTCTGTATATTGACATAATAATAAAGTGATACTAGTAAAGATCATTACATATACTTAGGTTGTTAATAATATATGTGCAGAAAATGCCCTCACTGCAATATACCATAAAATCATGGTAGAATATTTGTGTGAAGAGGTTAATTAAATATATGTTGCAAATGCCTCTTATTCCAAAGTGTTACTGGTTATGACATGAGAACTCATAACTCATACAAAATATGTCAAGGGTAAAATTCTGGAAGTGTAATATTTTAAACTTTGTACAAAACAGAGCACAGTAAAAACGTAAAATCTATACTCAGATTCAACATTTAAAAATTTCATTTATTTAAAAATAGTCATAATCATGACTTATTTCTAGTAGAGATCATAGAAAATAGTCCAGTCCTGCTTCAAAGACGTGATCACAGTGGTAAGGCAAATTGAGAAACTAAATGACTAAAATTTAGTTGATGTGCAGAAGCTATCAGTGAGTGATAAATGAAGAAGAACCTAGAGCAGGAGTTCTTCAAGCTGTATTGCCTATTCTGTCCTATGTGGAACAGCTGATGCTGCATAAAGAACATAAAGTAGGGGATGGATGGCGGCTCAGAGGTTATGGTGCTTGCCTGGCATGCGTGAGGACCTGGGGTCAAACCCTAGCACCAAGTACACAACTGAGTGTCAGAGCAGTGAAGACAAGATGAAAAACTAAAGCTGATTCTCTCTTTCTCTCTCTTAAAAAAAAAGGCATAAAATTTGGTAGGAACTGATCAGGGATCATATTTGATGAGGATATGGTGTAGGAAGTATGCTCCCCAGTATGGTGATGGAGAGATGGCGCTGTTAAGAGGTGAGCCAGGTGGGAGATGATTAGGTTATGAGAGTGCCATCCTGAGAGACATATTGATAGTGGTCTTACAGAGTGGATTACCCTTATACTGCATATAGGTAGTTCTCTTTCCATCCACCATGCTATGATCAATTGGGAGACATTTTCAGAACACTGAAGCAGTGCTGACAAACCTGCAGAACTGTGAGTTAAATCAGCTCTTTTATCTATAAACAACTCAGATTCACATACTTTATTATAGCAACTTAGCATGGACTAACACATCAGCAAATCTGGAGTTCTTGTGTTTTTAAACATACATAGATATTTGACATAGATATTTTGCATATGCCTCAGATTTCTCACTTGTGGAATTAGAGTAGGAATACAAAATAAAACTGAGGATGCCCAGTTAAATTTTAAAGGTGGATGGATAATAAATAATTTTATTTGTATGCCCTCTTCAATATTTGGGACATATTTATAATAAAATTCATTCAATGTTTCCCTGAAATTCAAATTTAACAGGGCATCCTTTATTTTCATTTACTAAACCTGGCAACCGAAATACAGATAGCAAAGAGTTATGAAGACTAAATTAATTAATACATATTTAACATTTATGACTGTGTCCAACATAAGAAAACATTCAACGAATGCTAGTCTTTATTAAAATTACTAATGTTACCAGACTTCTGTGAATATAGAGTGCTTTTTATACATTGAGATATGATATCATTTGTCATATATGATCTACACATTCAAAATTATCATCACTCCGTACACGTAATTTTTTAAACTTAATTTATGCTGTTTGGGCCCTACCTTCTAGCATGGATGACAACATGAAGTTTACCTTGTTTATATCTATCACTTGCAAGACAGTCCTTTAGAAATCAATTGTTACTGTTTAGGTATCTGTTCCCCAATTTGGTTTTCTATACATTAAGGGAAAATAGAAGAGTGATACCTGTCTTTTACATGAGAGGGTCAGTCTCCTGGATTCTTTCCAGACACTGATGGATAAAAATAAAATGAGCCATTTATTTCAATCAGTGAATAAAGCTGACCTAATGCAAGATATATTGCAATTATTTTCTAATGGAAGTAATGATACGATCTCATATTCTAAATAATTAGTCTGTGTTTATTTCATCCTCTGTCCCTAACTTTTTATTTTTATTTTTTAACCTTCCACAAATTCTTCTTTATTTTGTCCAAGAAATGCAAAATCTTGCCTTGCTCCAAAGGAATCTTACCCAAGCAGAACCATTGCTAGCACCAAATTTTTCTTTGCTCAGATCATGTCTAAAAACAAATAGTATAAATACTATTTGAAGAATTCATGATTTAATTACATCCCCATCACCTAAGCTAGATAAACATCTTTTGCACTGAAGATAGAGAAAGAAAATTTGGACCAGAAACAAAAAGCATTAGATCGTGGTCAAGTCACAGCCAGTTTCTATGTTTAGGGACAGAGCACAGGGAGGTTTGAGGAGGAGGAAGAGAGCACATGCCCTTCCTATATAATGACTTTCTGTGGCTGGTGTGCGTCCCAGAGTCCACCAACCCATGGTGGCATGGGGATGTGGGATGTGGATGGCAACATGGAGATCCCAGGGAGGTGGCTTGGGATCACCCAAGTACTCTTCTCATACATGTTGAAGGGGCAGAAATTGCCACCCAGTTTAGGTGACCAGAATATTGGAACCAGAACACCACGAGCTAGTAGAATTAGAGGAGAAAGGATAAACACTAACTAGAGACCAAATGACAAAATCAGCATTTCTGCAGGTATTATTGTGAAGTAATACAACTCAGTGACCGAATGCAGACATTTAGGAGGCTAAATGTCACTCTGGACCTCAAAGTTAATGCCTCTTCGATGAGAAATTTGGAAGAGAAATCACCTACATTGCTTGAGACTTTTCCTGAATCAGGAGGAAGCACTGGAGTGTCTGAATTACCATGATGGATGGAGCAAGAGTTTAGACGGAAGGGGAATCTACTTTTATTGACAAAGATAGCTCCATTTCTGATTGCTCCTCAGAGCCCCGTGTTGTTTGAAGCTTGGAGATTTACGTCTATCTTTAATCATTATAAAACCAGTCCAATACTGCTAATACCAAACTGTGGCTGGCAAACTTATAAGAAGGCTTAAATGACTACCTGATTGGACATATGAAAATGTCTATATGGAAAATAATAGGAGCATTGATTGAGTGCCTACTGGGTTCCAGGCACTGTACTTGATGCTCTATTAATGTATGGACATTGCTCTTAGCCAACGTCTTAAGAGAATGGCCATTTTGCAAGTATTAAATCTGAGGCTTTAAGGCATTAAGTAATTTGAATATGCCCCACACAACTGTACTGTACGTGGTAAGAGATGGATTTGCATGAGAGCAACTCACTTCAAAGCAGAAGCTCTTTGGGACATCAGAGCATAATCTTCCCTGCTAATCACGATTTGTTACCAGTAACAATGAGGAGTCAAGCTATCCATTTCATAGAGACTCTCTAACTCTCTTCCACTTATGGTTCAAGAATCTAAAGGCCTGGCTAGCAACATGATTCCTCACAGGTAGCTCTGTACTCTTCAGCAAATTTAGGACTAGGACAACACTGGCTTAAATAATTTTTAACTTTCCATTTCAAATGGAACATGAAGAAATAGATAAATACGTTTTATTCAACTTAAGAGAAGAAAGATCTATTGGATTTTTGATTTTTAAAAAACCTGGTTTAGTAAACACATCAAAGATAGGATGTCCTGGAATATGTCAATTAACAAAGATTTCTCCCATAAAAGGGAGAGCTGCTAAAAGTGGACCTGAAGCTGTCTTTAAGTAGTGACTCTGTGGTGTTATCCTCCTGATGTCACATTCAGAAGACGTCATCTGGAGTACTCTTATTATCTTTCCATTTAGTGCTGAGGTGTGCATTTCAGTTAGGTTTCATATTTCCTGTAAATATTGTCTCTTAATCCTGAGTCATTGTTCTAGAAATTTGCAGAGAAGTTTAAGTTTCTAACATATAGTTAATTATTTTAATTAATTATGGTTATGTAGGCTTCTTTAAAAAACATTTAGATGATTTTATGGACAGAACAAAAAAAAACATTGAAGTGCATATGTCTGACATTTTGACTCCACTTTTTTTTCTGGAAGTTTCTCAGCAATTAATTTGTAATCTATGTTGCCTATTTTGCTACAATTGCATTTCCTTAATTAGCTTATGAGAAAAGACTTATTTTTTAAAAAAAGTACTGCCTGGAAAACATTATTTCAAGCTCACTACTGCCTAGAAAAATAAAACCATTGAGAGAAAAGAATCTCCGGGGGTATTATTTCAATGTTAACCATGACTTAACAAAACAGATTAAATTAAATTGCTCACATTAGAGTAGCTCTCCTCTTGCTATTGGGGTTGAGAAGTGGCTTGGTCCATTTCTTGATAAAATATCTTGATAAAGCATTCACATATGTAAAATTTTTCAAGGAGACAAATTACTTGTCATAAATTGCAAATATACTATAATCAATGTTTTACAAATTTCCTTACTACATTTTCATGAATAATCAGTTTTGATACCATATTGTCATTGATCCAAGAAAATCCTCAGCCCTTTAAAAATATAACCTCGATGAAGTAACTAGAATTTTCACCTTAGAAAAATTATGATGGGATACAAGATTAAAGATGCAATCTATGAAAGAAAGAACCAATAAACTGGAGTTCACTAATATTAACAATCTCTCTTCTGTAGAAGACTCGCTGACATATGGAGAGGCAGCAATGCTATCAGACAGCACAGACTGGGAAAGAATATTTTCAAAAGACATATTCAGGGCTGGAGCAGTGGCTCAGCAGTTACAGCTCTTACTTAGCATGTGCAATGACTTGGGTTGAAACCCCAGCACCATGTACGACATATACAATTAAATGTCAGAGAAATAAATGTCAGATGAAACTTGATTCTATATTTCTCTCTCTCTCTCCCCCATATCATTAAAAAAAATAGTTGATAAAGTACTATTATCTGAAATTTACAAGAATGCTTAAATTCAACAATAAGATCACAAACATCCTAAAGAAAAAATGGGTCATTGACCATGTTAATCAGTTCAACAAAGACCATATACAGAAGGTATATAAACATATAAAATAATGGCCAGGCATGGTGGCACACACCTGTAATCCCAGCAACTCAGGAGGTGGAGGCAGGTGAATTGCATGTTCAAATCCAGCCTTGGCTACTTAAGGAGGCCCTAAGCAACTTAGTGAGATCCTGTCTTAAAATAAAAAATAAAGAAGGGCTACAGGTGCAGTTCAGTCATTGAGCAGCCTGCGTTAAATCCTCAGAACCAAAAATCAAAATAAAATATAATAAAATGTTGCTCAACATCACCTGTCATCAGGCAAATGCAAATTTGAACAAAAAAGGAGATATTGCTTCATATCTTCAAAATGCCTGAAATCCAGAACACTGACACTTTTGTGCCTGTAAGGATATACAGCAACAGGAATTTCCACTCATTACTGATGAGAAAGCAAAGTGGAACAGCCTCTTTGGAAGATATTTGGGCAGTTTCTTACAAAAGCAAACATAATTTTCCCATATGACCAAGCAATCACAGTCCCTAGTATTTACCCAGAGGTGCTGAAAACTATGTCCACACAAAACGTGCACACAGATATTTATAGTAGCTTTACTCAACGGTTACTGAAACCTGGAAGCAAACAAGATGTCCTCTAGTAGTCAAATGAGTAACTAAACTGTGGTCTATCCAGAAAAATGGACATCATTAAGCACTAAAAAGAAATGAACCAGAAAGTTACAAAAAGACATGAAGCAAATTTAAATATATTTTTCAAAGTGATAGAAGTCATCCCAAAATAAGACATTCTGGAAAAGGCAAAACTATGGAGACAGAGATTAGTGGCTGCCAAGGGTTGACAGAGAGAGGGAAGTGAATATATGGAACAGAGGGAGAATTTTAAGGGCAGTGAAATTCTTATGTGTGATACTATGATGGTTCAGCATGCCCTTATGCATGCGCACAAAGCACAGAATACAGGTTACCTGTATAGCTATGCAAACTAAGGACTGTGGATGTGTTATGGTAGGTACACGATAGCAAAGGTACCACTGTAGTGGGGGATACTGATGATCAAAGAGGCTATTTGGGGGACTTATGGGATCCATGGGAAATCTCTGAACCCTCCCCTCATTGTTGTTGTAAGTCTGCTCTTTAAAAAGTAAAGATGAGGGGCTGGAGCAGTGGCTCGGTGGTTAGGGCACTTGCCTGGCATGTGTGAGTACACAGGTTCAAACCCCAGCACCATGTACACAACGATGTCTTGGAGTAACAAAAGCCACATGAAAAACTAAATGAAAATTGAAATTGTTTCTCTCTTTCTCTCTCTCCTCTCTCACTCTCACTGTCCTTCTCTCTAAAAAATAAATAAATAAATAAAAAGTAAAGATGAATGAGACTTTTCTGTCTGATACCATGTGCCAGTCTCCATGTATTGAGAAAGGACTCTCCCAGGAACCCTGAAAGGAAACTGGCCTTGTCAATTCAGAGGCTCTGTGAAGAGCTAAGAGATTTGCCTTTCTGCTTGGCTGTTTCTAACGGCTGGAGACACACTCATGGGGTCATTACTCTGCCAATACATTTGTTATGGTTTGAATGTGAAGTGTCCCTCAAAATCTCACATGTGAAAATTTGGGAGGGCTGAGATGAAATGATCGGATTATAAAAGCTTTAACCCAATCAGTGACTTTATTCCTTTATAGGGATTCACTGGTGCTGTAGGCTGGTAGTGGGTGGCTGGAGGGGGTCACTGGGGGTGTGCCTTTGGGGTGTATGTTCTGTATCTGCTATGGAGTTTCTCTCTCTGCTCTGCTTCCCAATGTGATTCTTTGAGCACTCTGGAGCCAAGCCTGCCATCTCCTTGATCCCTGAGGAATAGAGCAGGCCTTCTGTGGATTAAGACCTCTGAAACCATGAGCCCTAAAATAAATTTTTATTCCTGAAATTGTTGCTGTCAGGTCGTTTAGTCACAGCAGCGAAAAGCTGACTAAAACAGAAATTGGTACCGAGAAGTGGGGTCATTGCTGTGACTGACCTGACCATGTGGTTTAAAAGCTTTTGGAGCTTTTTGCAATTTGTGGGAGGAATTTTGAGGCATTGGGCAGTGCAAGCTGGAAATGCTTTTGATTGTTGTAAGCAAAGCCTAATAGGCAATTCTGGTGGGAGCTCAGAAGTCCAGAATGCCAACAGAACTGAGCTCATTAACGACAGGGCTCAAGAGGTTTCAGAGGAGAAGGAGGACTCTATTGGAAATTGGACCGTTCCTGTTATGTTCTGGCTAAGAAGTGTGCATTCTTTCTGTGTTCAGAGACTTTCTCTGAGCCTGATTTTAAAGGCATATACTTCTTAATCTTAATCATTTTTCAGCTGTGGCATGGGTATTGCTGGCAGCTTTGTAGCCAAGTACTTAGTAATATTCAGGACCAGAAAGCAGAGGAGAAAGACTTCAAAACCTTGGACTTGAAAGGTGGGAGCAAAACTGGGGCCAAGGAAGTGGCTGCTGTTAAAGACATCACCACCATTAAAGAAGTAAAGACTTTGCCTAGAGGCAAAAAAAAAAAAAAAAAGATGGCTTGAGGGCATCTCAGGTATTGGCAAGGCCACACTCATCTCAAGCTCAAAGCAGTAAAAATTCCTTTGCGAAGAGACCAGTTTGAACACCCTGTTTGCACAGAGGGGCCTAGGATGGTTTCTCAATGTGCTCAGCCACCCACACACTCAGAGGCTGCTGAAGCCAGGGTCCTTGGAGGCTGTTGCTCCAGATGGCAGCAGACCTTGGCAGCCACCTTGTGGTGCTGTTTCTGCAGGATTGTAGGATGCTGGAGGTGGGGGTCATGGAGGCTTCCACTGAGATTTTAAAGGAAGGCCTGGGAGGCCCAGACAAGTGCCCCAGGGTTGGATCCCTGGGGGCAGCGCCTGAGAAGGTGCATGGAGATTGCGAGGAGGAAGTCAAGGCTGCAATGGAAACCCCGAGATTGAGAAATGCCAGAAGCTTGGAATGGTCACTGAGAAAGCTGCAGGAACTGAACTAGACAAGCCAACAGGGAGGCCCTGTGGACTGCACCCAGCAAGGCCATAGGCGTGGAGCTACTGAAGCCTTTTGTTGAGAACGGCATGATGCCACGTGCTCCAGATGCCAGAAGTGGAACTATAGGACTTGCTCGCTGGGTTGGATTTCAGACTTGTTTTGGTCCCATCCCTTCTTTGTATGCCTCCATTTGTCTGAATGGAAATATTTCTTATGTGCCTTTCTTTATTGGACATATGTAACTTGATTTGTTTTTTTTACAGGGGTTCACGTGAGTTTGCCTTGAGTTTCAGAGGAGACTGTGGACTTGGACTTTGGGGCAATCTGGGAAATATTGAAACTATGGGAACTCTTGAAAATGGACTATGGTATTTTCCTTGTCAGATTGATGGGCTTTTGGGGACCAGGGGCAGAATCTTATGCATTGAATGTGAGGTGACCTCCAAAATCTTCCATGTGACAATTCAGGAAGGCTGAGGTGAAATGATTGGGTTAGAAAAGCCTTAACCAAATGAGTTAGTTCCCTTATAGGGATTAGCTGGTGACTGTAGGTTGGTAGGGTGTGCCTGCAGGAGGGGAGTCATTGGGGGTGTTCCTTTGGGGTATATGTTCTGTATCTGGCCTGAAATTTCTCTCTCTGTTTGCTCTGCTTCCAAATGCGGTGCCTCTGCTCCTCTGCCACCATCATATTCAGCCTCATTTCAAGCCTGGAGGAATGGAGCAGGCCTTCCTCGGACTAAGACCTCTGAAATCATGACCCCTCAAAATAAGCCCTTCCTCCCTAAAATTGTTGTCAGGGCCTTGGGTCATAGCAGCAAAAAGCTAACTAAAACAACATTCTTCCAGAGAGATTTCATCTGATTCATTGAGCACAAAGATTTAAAGGCTCATCAACCTTTTCTGTGTTGATAATATTATTTTAAAAACTTATGGAGAATTATAAAATTTTACCCAAATTAGCAGATTTTGCAGAAAATTACCGAAGCATTTTCTTTCATAACAATAGAATTTCAATACCAAGGTGATTATTTCTGAGGTAAGCACAAAATACTGTAAATAAATTTAAAGCATTTAACTTCATCCTAAGCAAAGCCTTGACATACTGACTCATTAAGGAAAGAATACTTGTGTCAATAAACTAAGGATTTTAAAATTTCACTTAAAATCACTCTGTGGTTTTCAGAAGCTAAGATCAAAATTTCTTGAAAGTACAAGTTTCTCTAAGAAGCAATTTGTCTTAAGCCCAGGACAGAAACAAAAAGAGAATTTTGACATTTTGAATCATATCCAAGAAGCTGGCAGTGGGGAACCACATGAAAATGCTAAGAATATATTAAAGAAAAGGTTACTATAGTCTTTTGCAGTAATCCTAAAGACATATAGTGCATATTATGCCAGATTTACGTAGAATTACGTGGGGAGGGGAATGTTCTTACTCTACTGAGGCTATCATTTTTTCTTCATCAATTAAATAACATATTAGGCATTAGTGATAGACAGGCACTTGAAAGGACTGCCATTTTAGCGTAATCCTGATTAATGTCTATGGAATTACACAGGAAAAGCGCACTTTATGGGCAAATATAACTGCATGTCTCAGCACAGGAAGAAATATGTTCAACACTATGACCTGGAGACTAGAGGATACCTCCGACAAATCATTAAAGAACATCTCACAAGTGCAATCTGTTACTTCAGCAGCAAATTTACATTGTAATAATCTATTGCTAATTAGTAATTTATGGATGGTCTACCTTAAAACATTATGAGATTTATATTTTTAATTTGCATTTATAAGGTAGTTATTATATTGTAATACTAACTGAAGTCTGCACATAAACATAAAATCAATATTTGAGATTCTGGATCTTCTTGTAGTAAAAGCAAAAAACCATAAAGAGAAGAAATCACCATGAAGACAGAATGTAGTGGGATCTCTGAGACACCTAGGTATCTATGATTCTTATTTTATTTTATTTTCAATTAGTTGTTGACATCTCCAAAGTATGACCAAATGTTCATTGAATACAGCGGGTAATAAGATTGGGTGAAATGTGTCAATAGTAGGTTAGCAGGAGGCAGAGAATAAGCCATCTCAGGAACAGCACAAAGCTGTGAACCAATTTCCAAGCTACGTTGCCTGTAAGACATCTTCCCCAAGAAGAAGGTCCTAGGCTTTAGTAAAGAAAGGACAGGCCTTCAGGCCTTGTCTTCTAGTGATAGCCTTCCTCACAGCTTGAAGAAAAAGGTGGTGATTGCTTACATTAAAAAAAGAATGCTTCTCTTATACATGTAGGTAATACTGAAGTATTTTTTGCTTATATAACATACCTTAAGAAGTGCAAACCATTCACCCTCTTGGGTGGTACTTCTACATGCTGATATAAATTTCAGCTTTTGCTGCTTTGAAAATTGTGCCACTCTTAATTAGGACAGCAAAATAATGTAGTCAAATACTTTGGTTCAAGCAAATTACTGAAATACAACAGTTTTCCTAAAAGTTAACTGAAAATTTTGTTATTTGATCAATAAGTGTGTGTGTGTGTGTGTGTGTGTGTGTGCACAGAGGGCCTAATATGTGCAATTTACTGTACTTGATATCTTAAGTATATAAAAAGTTTATTTAAAAAATACACTGTGGGGTTGGGGATTTAGCTCAGTGGCAGAGTGCAAGGCCCCAAGTTCAGTTCTCAGCCCTGGAAAAAAAATTTTAAAAATTAAAAAATTTAAAAAAATTTTTAAAAACACATTGAATTAGCTAAGGCTTCCATAACAGAATTCCAGACAGAGTGATGTAAGCAAAAGAAATTCATTTCATCACAGTTTAGGAGGCTACAATTCTATGATCAAAGAGCCTGCATGGTCAGATTCTTGTGAGGTCTCTTCCTGAATTATAGACAACTGGCTTCCCCCTGGATCCTCACATAGTAGAGAGAATAAAGTTCGGAAAATCTCTTTTTATACAAACACTAATTGTATTAAATCAGTGTCCTGTCCTCGTAACTTCATTAACCTTAGTAACTTCCTAGATAGTCCAATATCCAAATATTATCATGTTGGGTTCAGGACTTCAAACACAAATTTGGAGGAAAATATTGAGTTCATAACAAGTCCAGTATTTCCTGTCTCCCTATTAAATAATGAGTAGAAAAATAAATAAGGAGAAGAATATGGTTAAAACTTAGATGAATTGGCAGTGTATGTTTACAAGAGAAGGAGACTGTATGTAGGAAATAGTGGAGAAGCAACATGACATGTGAGTGGCACTTGAGCCACACACAATGCTTCCCAACGTGGCAGTGAAAGGGCATCGCCTATAGTTGCAGTGTGGGTCAAGCTCTGAGACAGCCCACGTCAGTAATCCACAAGGAGCATGGAGTCAGTTGGTCTTCCCTAATGATGGAGGATGTAAGAAGAAGGAGACAGAGAGGATCTCTTTGCAATTAAATCAGTAAATGGTTAATGGAAAGCAGGCAAGCTTCTGCAGGCAGGGATGCCCTGCTCATAGCTGGGCTGCTCTAGGAGCAATGGGGAAGCACCCCAAGTGGGATGGATACAGCTACTTTAGTAACGGTAGCACCGATAGGAACCATCAAGGGGAGCAAGTACGTAGACTGGAGGGGTGACTGGACTCTGTGTCTGAGTGGGGCACCAAGCAGCTGGACCCCCTAGGAGGGTTCCTGTTCGCATCCTATCCTTCTTTTGTTCTTTGCCCTTTCTTTGGGGTTGGAACTCAATATTAAAAAGCCACGCTTTACAGTGAGTAAGGAGGGTGTAAGTTTCAAACCCTGTGAAATGCTGTTTCTCAGTGGAAGCCTTCATGGGAGAGCATCAGGGCTCCAGTGACCTCTCTAAGGTAACATTTTCCTATGCCACTAAAGCATACCTAGTATGTAAAAAAGCAATATATTAAACATCTTGCTGCTTGAGGGAGCTTCCAGAAGCCTCCAGATATTTCCTAGCTGAGATCTCTTCATTCTTCAAAATTAAACCAAAAGGCAGTGCAGACTGGGAATTAAAATATTTCCAAGATTTCTTATGCTGCCCTTTAAGAGTAGAGTTAGGTAAGTTTTTGACAAGAACAAGTGAAAGGATATTATGTTATAAAACCTAAACTACATGATATAAAACATCCCTAGTAGGGATAGGAAAGCAAGCAATTTGTACTTCTCTCTGCCTCACCCTCTACCCTCACTTCCATCCTCTTGGGGGAAAAAATCTACTTTAAAACTCTTCAGATTCCCTGGAACAAATGGAGCATTTTCATTTGTAGTTAGCAGAGGAGCAAATTTCTTCCTGGATAATTTTGCTACTTGATCAGACCATACTGTTACCATTTTGTTGCTTGTAGCTACTGTGAAATATTTGCTCTGGGATTCCCTGCTTTTCATGGACTAGGATATAGAAGGATTTCTTTTAGTTTTTATGTTCTTGCCATATGCCAGAGAGGTGCTTAGGAATGATTTTTTGGGAGGTTAAGTTTCTTCACAGACCTGGAGGCAAAAACTCCTACCAAAAAAACAAACAAGAAAAAAAAAAAACCTGCTGCAGAGAGCTTATGTAGATTTGTTTAGAGTTAGTATTCAGTTGTTATAATCACAAGCTTCAGAGAAACTTGTGGAAATATCACTTAATTTTAACAATTTATTACAGTCATTTGCTTCTAAGCCAATGAAATACACCAGTCATGCTCAGGAATTATTAACTCTCAGCCCAGTGCAAAATGCCACCTCTTCTGCCAGGTAGGAAACAAGTGTAGTTCTTTGTTTTGGGGTACGAATACCCTTTTCAGGAAATGGAAATGGGAAATATAGGCAAGAAAGGAAAGCACCCCAAGCAGACATACAGAAATCATAAACACCCGGAAAGAAGTAACTGAGCGTTTGAAGAAATATCTGATCATGCCATGAGATGAAATGTGTATATTTAGAATATTCTTGGGAGATCTGAAGCCACTTCAACTTTAATCAGAAAGCCATTGATTCCTTGGTAGAATACGCTCAGGGAAAACGAGATATCAGAAATCCAGAGGAATTAGAAAGTGATATAAAGGAACACAAGCAAAGCTGAAAAACACGAGATTGGTATGTGGCTGCAATACGATTTCAGAAACTCTATTTCTGAGAACTTGAGATTTAAAAGGTTTAAAATAAGATTTGTAGGGATTGGGGTCTCATAGAGTATGGGTTACCATCAGCAGGACTGATGACAGCAAGTGAGAAAAATAAGAAGCTAGAGACTGGGGATAAATCATGCATGGAGCCAAAGTATAAAGGTCAAGGCCAAGTGCAACAGTGGGTGCTGAGAAAGAGCAGTTGGGTTCATTTCCTACAAGGAAACAAGAGAGTACATTCCCAGTGTCATTCTTGACCTGAAAACCTTGCAAGGTTGAAGGCTGTGGGGAAAAGTTCTGGAAAAATAAAGATTTTTTGCCATTCCACCCCCAAGGTGTGTGCATTTTATGTTCTTTGGACTTGAATTCTGAGAGTCTGTGTTTAATTTGTAGAGAAATATATTAGCACACATAACCCCAGGAAATGTAAAATCAATTATCAGAAAACAGCTAACCTAGCAATAAATAAATAAATCTTCATGGAATTGAAACTTAGATAGATCTGGGATGTTCCTATAGTTTGACTGAAAATGGAATAGATGTCATGTCTGCTAAACAGAAAAAAGGCAAAAGGAACAGACAAAACGAATGCACGTGGTTAGGTGTTGGGACATAGAAGGAGCTCCGGGCAGAAGCTGAGGCAAGAGGTAGCAAAATTGATTGTAAGAAAGTCTGTGAGTGTAAATTAAATGTAGAGAACATAATAAATGACTCATTTTCAGCAATCGTGAATGCATGATCTTCATGCTTCCTAAAAAATCTGAGTGTGAGAGATAAAGTAAGGGTTGCATTCTGATTTTACCAGCATCCATCTACTATTTCAATTTTATAATGTACAAGTTTGAAAAATAACTCTATCCATTCTGTTCAGAAGAGATAAGAGAGTATTTTGTGAGGAGGGTGGTAGGAAACTGAAGGTAAAAAATATTTTCTCCTTGACCAAAGTTCCCTGAATTTCTCCTTGGAACTCTCCTGAACTCTTTTCAATGAAGACTTGCAATGAGCTTCCTTTGGGACTTCTTTTGTTCATCTATGCATTGTCTAATTTTAGCAAGAATCCTGCTAAGTCAATTTAGTCCAATATCTGACCACTCCGGGTTTTCATCTTCTACCATTCTCCAGGTAACATGTGATTAATCTAGCGTGCTAGGCCTGCTGTTTGGATCTGTAAGCACCCCCACCCCCCGCCAACGTCCCTAAAACTGACATGTTGGGGGTTTGCTATGAAGGCATCAATCAATGTCTAAAGGTGCGGATTTCAGGAAAGGACTGGATCTTGAGAGCTTTGATTCCACCAGTGCATTAATCCATTGAGAGCTGAGTCGACTACTGGGAGGTGTTGGAAGGAAGTAGGTCACTGGGGGAGTGACCTGGGGATAGCTTGTCCTTTGCAAACTTCTTTCTCTCCACCTCTTTCCTTTCTCTCCTCCTCTTTCTGCTTCTCAGATGCCAGGAGCTGAGCATGCCTGTTCTGCATGACACCTCTGCCTTGAACAAGCTGACCACAGACCAAGACCTTTAAAACTGAACCAAAAATAAACCTTTTCTCCTACAAGTTGTTTCTGTCAGGCACTTGGGTCACAATGAAGAAATAAACACACCTGCCTTAACCAAGAATCCTGTTAAATCAATTCAGCCAGAATCCCCTTACTCCTGACGCCCTCCTAGTGGTTTTCCATGCACTAACACCCATTCCTTACTGCAGGTCCCCACCTTTCCTTGTTTGATTGTGCATTGAACTCAGTTTTATATACTATAAAACTCCACTGTAGTATCTCCCCACCCCAAATAAAATCTGACTTACTGTTCTTTAGCAAGTATCATGAACAATTATTTTTTTTCTCTTAACAAAAGACAGCCCTGGATTTGCAAGCATTGGCATAAGGATTTCAGGAACAAAGATATGGAAGAATAGAAGGACTAGAACTAATATTACACAGGGCTAAGTTAAGGGTCTATAACCATGATAAACATCCCTGTACAATCACAAGATCTACCTGTAATATAGGATAAAATGCAAATTTAAGAGCTCAAATTCTTGAGATTCTAATTCAAGTAATAGTGATAAAAATGACTTAAATTTGCTGAGTTTTTTTCCCCAAGCCCACCCTTTTAAATTGATACAAATATTTCCCCAGCCAAACTTTGAACAATTATTGGAAATATATGAGTGGTGAAACAGTACAAATCATGCACACATAATTCTTTGGAAATTAGAAAGCATTCAGAACCAATTCCTAAATGCAAACTGGTTGGTGATAACACAATTCCAAAATGCTGAAGAGTAGGGACACTGTAAAAGAACAATGATTTAGTGAAAGTCTCATGAGACTTAGATTCACATTGAAAAAATTCATCTCCAGGGTTAAAGTCAGTATCTATAGACCATTTCTAGCATTTAGATTGTCTGCAGCTCTTCCTCCTCCCTGATGCAAAAGTAGTACTTAAATAAATAGACCACTACATCTTAAGGAAGAAGCTGAGAAGCAGAAATGAGAAAAAGGACATTTTGGTCAGGTTATTATAGTGGGAGATTCCTGTTACAATTCTAGATGATTGATACTGCTAAGAAATTATACAAGGAAGGTCAATGAAATTATTTTTTCAACTGATCTCCATCATTTTACATGTACTAACCACTAAACTAAGTTGACATAAAATGTGAGCTACTTACTTATTAGATGGTTGTTGCAAAGAAGCAGCACCACTGTCCAGTTTGAGGGCCCTAAAGATGAGACCATGGACCCTGGGCATCAAAATCATTTAAGGGACACATTTAAAGTCTGGAGTATAGAGCCCCAAATTATATCCACTGAACCAAAGTTGTAGTAATAGGTTGTAAATATGTGCCTCTTAGGGGCTGGAGCAGTGGCTCCATGGTTACAGCACTTGCCCAGCGTGTATGAGTACACGGGTTCAAACTCCAGCACCCACATACACAACTAAGTATCAGAGCAACGAAAGCCATTTGAAAAACTCAATTAGAAATAATTCTTTCTGTCTCTTTCTCTCTCTCTTTCTCTCACTGTCTTTCTCTCTCTTAAACAAAAAAGGTGGGGCTGGAGTGGTGGCTTGGCGGTTACGGCACTTGCCTGGCATGCACAAGTACACAATTTCAAACCCCAGCACCATGTACACAACAAAGTGTCAGAGGAACCAAAGCCACATGAAAAACTAAATAAAATTGTTTCTTTCTTTTTCTCTCTCTCTCACTGTCCCTCTTTCTTTAAAAAGATAAATATGCCTCTTTAGACAAGCTCCCAATGAGAACATGATGCATTATAAATTTGTGGATGAACATTTTTTAAAATTTCTTGTAAATTGACAGTTTTCCAGAAAGAAAAAAATTTTTTATTAATTTTTTTTATTTTTGAGCAACCTTACAAGATTTTAACAAAATAATATGAAATGTGTATAAAATGTGTATATATTCTGGATATTGCAATTATCCCCAGGAGTGCCCCCCCAATTACCCTCCCTTATCCCTCCCTTCCCCTTCCCATTATAACTCTAAAAAAAGTATTAGATTGTAAAGCATTACATCTTATCTGGATTTAACTCATGCTACTAGACCAACTTTCTCATTGTCCAGGGTCTA